>PVKB01001685.1:0-36978 GCA_004027205.1 Ctenodactylus gundi | reverse complement strand
TCAGGCTGCTCGAGTGCACGGCCCGGCTGCCAGCCGGGGGCTGAGGAGGGGTGGCCGTTGATCTGTACAGCAGAAACATTAAACTTGCCACATCCAGGCTACACCATCTTCCTGGATCATTTCTGTTTTATATGCTCACATTTTTTTCCGGCAACTTTTTAAGCTACTACTTTTTAAATGAGGTGTTTAAACATGGGATTGTGGTACCATTTATCCCAGTTCACAACACTGTCATATTCCTTTCATCCTTTAATATCTAAGATCCTCAAGTCTTCAGCCTGACTTTCGATATAAACAGAAACGAAACCATTGGGTAATGATTTCTTGAGAATGTCAGGTGTTCTATGCTCGCCCGCCTTTTTCTGTCTTCTGTTATCTTGAGAGCACAGGTGTTTTCATTGGTGTTTTTTTTTTTTTAACCCCTCACAGGCACTTTACCCTTGCACTTGAATCTATTGTCCTGTAACTGAAGGATCAAGGTGGCTCTAGCACAAAGGTCATGTGGTTTCAGAGCTTTCCCGCCAAAGGAGAACACGTCCTAGAGTTTGGATTCTTTCCTTACCTGTTCCCTGCTTACAGTAACAGCTTTTTCTTTCTGTTGCCCAGCATTCTGGTTTAAAGCATTGGCCCTCTGGTGCTTCACCATTCTCACGTTCGCAGCAGCTGGAAGCCTGGAATGAAACCCTGGAATAGAAGGACTTGGCGGGGTGGGGGTGGGGGTGGGGGACTTTTCATTGGCTGTTTTCTTTCTCTGCTGCTGCTCCTCTACATAATGTACATTTGTAACTGCAATTTTGAGGTGATGGAAATGTATTTGAGGCTTCGCCCCACTTCATGCAAAAGGCTTTGTGAAATTGATGTTAGGGCTGGCCTCTCCTAGACTTACTCAGCATTATTTTTTCCTTGGGTGGAAGTGAGCATCAAAAGCAGAATTGGAGTCACAGCCACTTAACTGAGCACGGACCAAGCGGGCCTGGGGACGGCGGCGTTCTCCACGGCGGCTCTGGAACTCCGCATCACAGGAGGCCGCGCCAGTGCAGCGCGAGGCCCCGCAGGCTACCAGTGGGACTGGGGTCGTCAGCCTTCCATGTGAGAGTTTAGAGTCACCCACCATGACAGAGGAAGGGCGGTGTCCCTGTGCAGCAGTAGCACCTGGAAACACCACCCTGAGGAGTGGGCCAGCCTTGCAGCAGACCCTTGGTGGGTTTCTCCTGAAATCAAATGTGTTCTGTAGAGAGAAGTTTAAGTCTTACTATCTATGCACCTATCAGGTATAAGAGAACAGATTATATCAAAACAACGGCAGGGAAATTCTTCAGCGACCCTCATCTACTCTGGGTCGTCAGCTGTATTCACATCTAAAGCAATAGCAGACCTAACTGCAGCCTCTCCTACCCTGTGAAATCAATGTGGACTCGAGGATTCTGAGGAAATGAGCAGAAGACAAGCAGGCAGAAGGCCCTATTTTATCAACTGATGTGACAGGAAGTTTTTTAGGAGAGGAAATCTTTAACTCCATTTTTGGAACTGTTTCCCACCAAATAAGGGCTTTATCATGTATCGTTCAAGGAGCCAGATGACTTGCGGCCTGTGAGAGGCCCCTGCAGACCTGGGCCACTTGGGTGCCATGGAGCTTTGTGGGGCTCAGTCGTGAGGCGGTCACGTTGCCGTGGTCCCACTAAAGGGTTTCTATTTGCTGTCCATTAAAAATAAAGCCCTGATACATTTTTATTCTTTCTACTGAGTGCATTGTCTGTGTTCTTTACAAATATAGTAAAATAAACAAATTATTTAATGACCTGCGTGTTTCCAGAAATGTGTTCATTTGTTGCCCAAGTTGATCTGACCCAAGCATTTGGAAGGAAGTATTAAATATGTTCCTGGAGTCGATAGCATTTGCAGGGTGTGCATGATTGCGAATACTGGTGCAGCGTGCCTGGGTGACCCTATGGCTTCTGTGGGACTGATGATGGGAACTCACAGGCTTGCATTTGTCTGATTTACTCCTTAAGATAAGTTTTTCTAAATGGAATGGCTGGGACAGAGTAGCACCTTTTTACGGCTTTTAATAAATACTACCTAACTTACCTAGAGAGTGATTGGACCATTTTCCTGTGTGCCAAGTGTCTAAGTGGGCCTGTAGTGGTGCTTATTCCTAATAACTAGTCCCTGTTCCCCCCCAAAGGGGAATAACATTTTGCATATTGGCTAGTAATGAAGTGAAAAACTTGTTTCATGGATTTTTAAATTCCTATTGAGACAGCAGAGTCTCCCTCTGTAGGCCAGGCTGGCGTTGAACACAGCAAAGTATGGCATGGCGCTCAATTCGTGTGGGGCTGGGGAATTGAACCCAGGGCCTTAGCACTTGTCAGGCGAGTGCTCTAACTGCTGAGCTATGCCTCCAGCCCGTTTCATGGATTTTATGGGCCATAATATTGTTTGCCTAAATTACTTAGCTTCCTTTTGGAATGCTTTCTTCTTTGATGACTTAGGATGTATTTATTAAAGATACTGAACTTTTTGTTTGACTTCATGTGTTTGTCCAGGTCTTAATTTCGTGATTTTATTTGTGGCATTTTTAGTGTTCTGGCAAAGTGTTTTCCCACCTCCCTGTGGACCAGTTAAGTTTAGTTGTGCAATACCTGAGACGTGCGGCGTGTTTACGTTGTTGACCACAGTGTAGCTTGAGAGTCAGTAAACTCTAACGTTTACCAGACTGAGTAGCCGAGGCAGCTTCTCTGAACCGTGTGTCAAATGTTGGAACCTAGAATTCAGGATCAGGGAAACCGCCCGTGCTGTGTAGGGCAGCTGGTGGCTGCTCCAGGGCCTGAGACATGACTCCAGGCTTTGAGGCCTACTGGGAAGAAAGTTGATTTTTGTGTCACTGAGGATGTTTTTTAAAGTTGAAATTCACTATGCATGATAGGTATTTACCTGTAAATCCGTGCAGGAGTATTGATCCACATATTCCCAGTTAAAAATTAGAAATTTTAGCTGGATGGGGTGGTACATGCCTATAATCCTAGCTCTTGGGAGGCTGAGGCAGGAGGATTGCCTGTGGTTTTGAGACCAGCCTAGACTACAGAGCAAAAGGAAAAAATTCCTGAAAATTTTTATTGTATGTTGTGTTGAAAAATTTTAACCAAGGAGCTAAGTTTACCTTGTGTAAGGTTCTTTATAAACTACCGTTTCTGCTAAGGTACAGCTTTCTCTTCTGTCCGAAAGTCAAGATCCAGGTTTCTTCCCCTTTAATATTTAAAATAGCAAACCTTTTCCTCCAAAAGGGAGAGCTAAGCTATTCCCAGAAATGTCCTAACTGCAGCTTAAGCCATGTCCTTCCTGGTGGTCCCACTGAGGTGGTGTTGGCACTGGTGGTGTGGGTTGGCTAAGGGCAGCGGTTGGGGTTGGGAACAGCAGGCCCACGGGAAGTCTTCCGAGTTAGACCTTGGCTCTTCCGCTTTTAGAAAAATCACCAGGTATCCCATCCCTTTCCCCTTCTGCTTTTAACTTCACCAATTTACCACAAGACAAAGTTATTCCTCCCTGTATGAGGACACTGGATTGTAACCTTTGTCCCAGTAAAGCATTCAGATACAGGCCCATTTCAACAGGCAGTTCTGACACCCTGCCAGTGTCTGCCACCTGGCACTCTGGCAGTGCTTTGTGACCAGTCTAACAGGCAAGGGGTTGGGGTGGCATTTCAGGAGCTGACTCCAGAGCTGCTGTGGCTTTGGAAACCTTGGTCCTGAGCAGGTCAGCGGTGGCAGGAGTGGCTTCAGAGAGGCAGCCAGCCAGGAAGCACCCTCTTAAAATCTGAGAAGCAACCCTTCAGATAAACTGAGTCTGGAAGTGTATCTGATAAAGTTACAGCGATCATGCAGACACTTAGCTGCCTGGCCAGAATTCCACTCGCACTGCAGTTGTGACAGCAGACGTGAGGCTGCGGAGGCCTGTGATGATCTAGCGCTGTGCTGACAGCATTTAGGACGGCCTTCTGCTTCGTACTTGACCCTTGGACACCTCTCCTGGCTACTCAGCACTCAGCGTGGGCGCCACAACCACTCCTACTCCCCAGCTCGGGGTGGACTCGCAAACCAGAAGAATGTCAGACTCGCTGGTAGCCTGAGTGCTGCTTGCATATTTATTCCATAATATACTCTTTTTTTGAGACATGTTCTCGCTCTGTAGTCCAGGCTGGTCCTGAACTCACGATGGAGCCCAGGCTGGCCTTGGACTCACAGCAATCCCCCTGTCTCAGCCTCCTGAGTGCTGGGATTATAGGCATGCGCCACCATGCCTAGCTTATGTGGTGCTGGGGAATCAAACTCGGGTACTTAGCACTTGACTTAGCGCTTGCTAGGCAAGTGCTTTAACCGTTAAGCTGTTTCTCCAGCCCCTCCATGATAGACTTTCAAAACTAAGTAGGATCCAAACTATCTCCAAGAACTTGATTAAAGGCAGAGCCTCTTGGGAAGAGGTGTTAGTGATCTCTGCCAATTTTTTTTTCCTGTTAAGTTTAAGTAAAGCCGAAGTCCTGCGCTGGGTCAGATGACTTGGGTTTTCAGGTCCCTTCCAGCAACGGCCTTTGGCTAAACCTGGCTTGGCTTTGCTGGAACTCACTGTTCCTGGCAGAAGCAAGATGGGGGCCTTAGGCAGGTGCACCGTAAACCCCCAGGTCCCCCAACTCTGAGCTTCTGTCGTTTGAGAATGGAGAGGTTTTTAGAAGAGCTTTTGCACCTCTTAAAAGCCCATTATAAGACATCTCTTTAGGCCAGTAGGAAACAGCGTTTGTCAAGCTTGCATAAAGTAATTATCAGTTAAATGATTTTTTTTATCAGCAGAAGTAAACAAATAGGATCTCGTGAAATAGCTGCTGTGGGCCAAGGGATGGTCAAATTCCTGTATAATTCAGTGGGGACAGCACAAAGGTTTTTGTCCCTGATGTCTGCACGGAAGCATCGGGGTGGGTTGTCACACCGCCCTGGAAGCCCCTCAGCCGAGGGTGAAGTAACTGCCCGCATCACTATCAGCTGCAAGATTTCTTAACTTTGTTCAGTATTCACTGCATCCACCTGTGAGAAAACCGTTCACACGAGTAGCCTTTTTTTTTTTTTTTAACTAAGTACCTAATGGTCAGAGGCCGGATCCTACTCCTCAGACTGTAGGGGACTAAGCCCCGGTTCTGTGCACATCCCCAGGCAGAAAGCAGCCTGAGAAAGGCGTCTTTGCTGTGGCATTTGCTACCCTGTGGTCCGGATTCTGCTGAGGCTGGCACCATCTGTACACTACGCCCAAAGTGGACACAATGCCCTCTGACGCAGGGCTTGGATAAGCAGCACATTTCAGAAGCGGGAAGCCAGTTCTGATTGGATTAGTGTGGGCCAGTACAGGGAAATGTGATTTTTCTGGTTGAGAGAGGGAGCCATGTCAAATTAGATTTTTGTTGTTACTGGGGATTTTTATTTGCTGGGATGGAACACAGGCTCTCTTGTGTGCTTGGCAAACACTCTACCACTGAGCTATATCCCAAGCTCATATAGTTTTTAGACTGTGTTCATTAGACTTGGTGATGGATGTTGGATTCAGGTTCTGGTGGTTTCCACTGCATACTGCTCTCCGGCAGCAGCGACAAACAGAACAGGCCCAGTGGTGCAGGTTTTAATCCCAGCACTCTGGGAGGCAGAGGCAGGAGGACTGCAAGTTTGATTCCAACCTGGGCAACTTAGCAAGACTATCTCAGAATCAGAAATAAACACAGGCTGGGGATGTAGCTCAGCTCAGGACCTAGGTTTTATAGCTGTTACCACAAAAAGCAAGTAGCAGCAGCAGCAGCGGGAGACCCCTTATTCCTCTGGTTGCGAAGATCCAGCACGCTTCCAGCCACCTCTACTTTGCTTGGTCTTTAGAGCTCATTGGTGAATGTTTCTCTTTGTGTCTCCTCCATTCCGGAAGCTGTCAGGGACATCCCTAGGATGGACTCCCCATGGGGAGTGAGTGGGAGAAGGAGGAGGAAACCGTGGATCCCCGGGATAGGCATCCCCACACTGCTCAGCCTCTGAGTTTCCTTGGTAATGGTCACTGCAGTTCTGGGCCCCTGAAAGAGGTCCCTGCTCGATGCAGGAGACATTGGGTATGATCCTACGATGGCGTTGGCCCACAGGCCTGCAGTCGCCCTGGACAGGAAGCTGGCGGAAGGAACTTTTACCTCTAAACAGTGAGATTCTTTCATATTTCCATTTTCTGGGAAATAGATGACCTGGGATGTAAGAAAAGCAGAAAGATTGCAGAATTATAAAGTGACATTTTACATAGGCAATTTTAAACAGAAGTGTTTACTTATATTTTACCTTCATTTCTACTCAGACATAGGACTTTCCTCACTGTGTGTAAAGATAATCTGCCCTTTCCCTCCCTGGTCTTAAACTGGGGAGAGGACCCGATTCAGATGGAGGATGCCCTTTAAATTCCGTGGCTCCACTCGGCAGTGTATCAGCCTCAGCAAACATGCTCTACAGTAGCAGTCTGGCATGTCCCCAGCCAGGGGACTGGCTGCGGAAATCATGGTACCATCAGTGCTGCAGAATCTGTGGCTTTAAAAATCTTTAATATTAAATATTGCAAACCATGAAGCATCCCAGAGGTTCCAATCTTTGCTCTCAAAGTATGATTCCCATTCCAGGAGGCCAGTGAGAGATTCAGGGTCTGCAGCTCCCTCCACGAGGGGACTCGGATCTACATTTTCAAGATCCCCAGGGGCTACCATTGGAGGACCACGTTCTAAGGGAGGGGAGAGAGGTGCAGTGCAGTTTGGAATTATTCACAACAGTGGTTATCTAGCCAACATTTATTTGCAAAATAAAATGAGTTGAAGTGGAGATTATCTGTTTTACTGTCTGACCTACACAGAGCACCTGGCCTGCTGGGAAGAAGTGCCACCTATTAAGTGATGCTGGGGTGCTGGTTTGGTTTTTTCTTTCTTTCTTTCTTTCTTTCTTTCTTTCTTTCCTTCTTTCTTTTTTCTTTTTTTTGTTTTTTTTGAGACAGGGTCTCACTCTATAGCCCAGGCTGGGCCTGAATTCACTATGGAACTAAGTCACATTATGGAAACTAAATGACAAAGGCATTAATATGCTGTGTTTCTTTCGGAAACGGGAGAACTCGTTTCTCTTTTTGCCTCAGCTGTCAATAAGCACAGAGCTAACTCTATACCCAGGACAGCGATTCTCTCTTCCTAGCTTTATCGAATACTTGTGGCGGCCTCTGTCCAATTTTCTGTTTTCTCAGGTGTCCTAGGGTGGTTTTTGTGTCATTCTTTGCTTTGTCTTTTACAGTTCACTTAAAATTCTTCCCGAAAGTGAGGACCCACGTGACAATAAGGTCTTCTAAAACTAACTTGTGCTGGCTTGCCAGGCTCTACCCCCCAAAAATGTTCGCGAAACTAACCCCCTGCCCATTTTAAATGATTTTGTTCCTTAAAATTATTTATCTTGTTCTTTTTCTACATCTCAAAAAACATCAAAAAATAAAGGCTCCCTGTTTCCCCGCTTCCCCCTGCAGAGAAGGTTCCCGAAGCCGAGTAACCCCTGCCAGGCCTGGTAGACCCCATCCCCCCAGGATGATGAGGTACTCACCGCACGCACGCAGCCCGGCTGCTCAGACCTCCTCTGTAACAAGAGAACAGCGTGTGGTTACAGCCACGCCCGGGTTTCATAAAAGCCCCTGCACACTAAACCGCCCCCAAACCGGATCGCATTCCTCCTCCTCTCAAGAAAGCTTGTACGCTTCTGCTCCCGACTATCGGCTTGTACTTGCTTAGAACATGGTCGTGTCCCTGACCAGACTGCAGACACCAGTCCCTCCCCCTCCGCTCACCGCTGCGCCCCGGTGCTGGGAAGTGGGGGGAACAAGTGGAGCGCAGCAGCTTTTATGGGTTGGGCAGATGGGGTGCAACAGTAGATATGGGGGTTTGGGTCTGCAGTGTCCATCCTCATGCTCCTATGGATATGAGTAGGGCTGGGAGACGGGCCTGGCTGGAAGGGGTGGGTACTTGGGGATTGACCTGGAGGGGCGGGTGCTGGTTCCACCCCTTTTCCTAGTCTCTCTGTGCCACCATTCTGTGAGGATCTCTGCCGCTGGAGCTCTGCCTCTGCCCCGGACCCAACCCTGCCATGTGCTCCCACCATTTTCCGGCCGCCCACCTGTGAATGCACTGTGACCTTCTGACACTATACACTACCATAGATCTTTCCTCCTAAATTGCGGATATTGGGTATGAGTGACAGCGATGAGTGAGTACCTAAGACAGCAGAGGTACCGGAGAGAGAGACCTACGGCTTACTACTGACATCTGTGCTTTTATACAAGCCCTTCACGCAACCTTAACTCACAAAATTTACTTCTAGAACTTAATACTTTTGCAAACGTGTTCACAAGATTCCACTCAATTCTAAGACATCTCATCGCCCCAGAAAGAATTGCCCTGTCGCCAGCATCACTGCCAATCCCTCCCTTCCCAGCTCCTATCTCTGGATGTACCGGCCAGAAGGCTTTCTGTAAGCCGAACCACGTACACCCAGACGGGGCCCAGCCTCGCTCGCCTGGCTTTCAGGTGGCACGTCGTATACAACATTCGTCCAACCTGGCACGATCAGGCCTCCAATTCCACCTTGTGGCTGGTTAATATTCCATTGTACAAATAAACACATTGAGTAGCTTGTCTCTTTACTACTGAATTATAGGAGTTCTGAAAACATTCTAAGTACTGGGTGTTTTTAAGATTATGATTAACAAATGTTTTCTCTTAACCTGTGTGGTGTTTTTTCATTTATTTTTATTGGTCTCCTTCATTCACAGAATTTTTTAAAATTTTGTTTTATCTCAGCAATCCTCCTGCCTCAGCCTCCTGGGTCCTGGTATTAAAGGTATGCATCACCATGCCCTGCTTATATGGCGCTGGAAAATTGAACCCATGGTCTTGTGCTTCCTACACAGTCCTTTAATCTCCAGTTTTTATTTTTAAATATTTTATTTCATTTATTTGTGGTACTGAGGACTGAACCCCCAGGGAGACCCTTTGCACTCAGCACACTCAGCAACATCCTTTTTAAATGGTTTATTTTGAGACAGGGTCTTCATAGGTCAGTAAGTTTCCTAGGTGGGGCTCAAACTTGGGATCTACCTGCCTCAGTGTTCCTGAGTGCTGGGATGATCACAGGCCCGAGCTATCACAATGAGCACACACACACAGAACAGTTGAGCTAGGCTCTTGCTCTGTAGTCTGGGTTGCTCCTGAGCTTATCATGTCGCTCAGGCTGGCCTCCAACCTGCCTCGGCCTCCAGAGTGCTGAAATTACGTGCGTGCACTACCAGCCCTGATTAACAAAAAATTTTAATTTTGACAAAGTATGTATTTTTCCTTGTTGCTTGTGTATTAGCTGCCATGTGTAAGAAGGCATTGTTGTTGGGGCCCTCAGGGCCCAAGAGCCTCAGCATTGCTGACCTTGGCCAAATTCCTTTCCATGAGGAATTGTTTACTGCTTGAAATTTAAGTCAGGTGTTGTTTTGGTTGTTTACTGATTGAAATTTAAGTCACCTGTTGTTTTGCTTGTTTACTAAATTTAAGTCAGGTGTTGTTTTGCTTGTTTACTGTTTGAAATTTGGATCAGGTGTTGAAACACGGGACTGTTAACAAGTGGGAAGGCAAGGAGGGTATGAAAGGGAGGCTGTAGATAATAAAGCGTCTTTTGCAGCATCGCTTGCAAGAGTCCAGTATTCTTCAATCCGCACTTCCCCTCTCGAGTTCTCGTTGACTGACTGAGCCGGCTCGGTCACATTGTATAATTCAAGTAGATGAGGATTTATACTGGTTTTCCTCTAAGATTTGTACAGATTTATGTCTTAGGTCTTTGACCTATTTTAATGTTTATGTATATGGTGTAAGGCAGAGGTCCACCTTCATTCTTCTGCAGGTATCCAGCGCTACTTATTAGAAAAACTATTCTTGAACAATCTTTGCCTCCTTGTTGAAAATTAGCCATAAACACTGGGGTTTACTTCTGGACTGTCAGTTTGACACCAATGAGCTACATTATGCTCATCTTGATTTCTGTAGCTATGTAGTAAGTTTTGCATTTTATTTATTTTTGAGACAGGGTCTCTCTCTGTAGCCCAGGCTGGTCCTGAACTCACTATGGAGCCCAGGCTGGCCTTGGACTCACAGCAATCCTTCTGCCTCAACCTCCAGGGTGCAGGGGTGACAGGCATGTGCCACCATGTTACATTCCTTTTGCATTCTGTTCATTCTCAGGTTACTCACAGACAGGGTATGCAAACACAATAGATGTTTTTATATTAGTCTTCATATGCTATAGCTTATTAAAACTATCAGCCTTAATTATTTTTAGTAGATTGTTTAGAATTTTCCATATGCCAGACCATATCTGCACTAACAAAGGAGCTAGGTTTGCTATGGTTCTTGTTAGGATAGTTTTGTCTCAAATGGATTTTTAAATTCTTCTCGCTGACCTGTCCTGGCTGTGACCTCCAGTACCACTTCAGAAGTCACAAGGAGGGACTCTAGCATAATCTCTAGAAGTCATTTTATTTCTTTTGTTACTGTTATTTTCTAGGAATGAGGGGAAACCCTCTCCTACCACCACTACGACCACCATTGAAATTAGGCTCAGATGAGGAAACTGAGGCTCAGAAAACTTAGCCTCTGCAGTCACACAGCTAAGCCCAAACCCAGTCCTCACTCCACGCCCATGCCCGGTCTCCTCTGCCTCCTTAACTCTGGGAGCAGCGGGGAACAGAAACTGCACCTTAACCTACAGCTTCATTTGCATAAGCTTCATTTGCATACAGCTTCATTTGCATTCAGTAAGGGAAGTGCCAGCGTAGGGTTAGTTGTTCTTTTTGCGGAGGAGGAGGGGGAAACGTGGAGATAAAGTGAGTCAGAAGAACGGGCACCTGGACTGAACCTCCTATAACCCATTTTGTGCTTTGACAGAAGGAGGGGGAAATTGTTGAGAAGCTTATACGACAATGAAGAAGCTAAAGAGCGGAGAGGAAATAAAATACTAAAGGAAAGAGCAAGCTAGCCGGGATAGGAAGGAGAGGACGGCAGGCGAGCCAAGAGTCCCACTGCGCCTGCGCTGGGAAAGCCCCGTGACTGGTGGAGGTGCCGGTGACGTAGGGTTCTGCTCAACATTTCCTCATGGGGTCACTGTGAGGATTAAGTAAAAATGGCCTCTGCGAACAAGCCTTATAACTGCCGATAGACGGAATGAGGCTCAGTCAGTACCAGCTCCTCCTCCCTCTGCAGGGTCTCCAAGGACCCAAGCATTTCCCTGGCCCAGAAACCTATTGCAAAGGAAAGAACACTCCCTCTTCTCCCCATCTTGGTCCAGCATTTTCTGATAACTTGAACCCCAGCCTTAGCGACACGACAGGCGTGATGTGGTCTCCCTTCTTCCTCTTCCAAAGGGGTGAAATGTCACAGATGACTTCCCACCAGAGCGGTGGGCCCCAGGCTCAGCCAGACAAGCCCTGAGTTCCAGACTCCTCTTTGCCACTGCCTTTCTGTGACCCTCTGGGCCTCAGTTCCTCATGTGAGAAGTGCCTTGGGCCACAGGCTACAGAGGACTTTGGCTGCCACTTCTTGGGCAGTCCCAGGACTCATAAGAAGGCCATGGTGGGGAAAGGAGGCTGGTGAGATCCCTAGTGGTCCCAGGAGGAGGTACTGCGGGGTTCTCAGGGGTGCAAGACAGGCCGTGCCCTCCGACTAAGCGATGACATGTGTAGTCTGATTTTGAGACTAAGTCACTAAATTGCTGAGACAGTCCTGGAATTTGCAATCCTCCATCCTCCTGTCTGAATCTCTCAGAGTGCTAGGATTGCAGACCTGTGCCACCAGGCCCAGCTGACCCCTGTGGATCAGAGCCCCTGCTATTTGAGTTTCCTGTCACCTACCATCATGCAACAAGGGCTGAGTCCGATTGGTCTTGTCCCCATCCCAGGGACCAAGATGTAGGTGACTGGCCAACAGGAGCCACACCTGTCTGCCTGGGATGCCCCGGCAGAGGACCCAGTGTCGGACGAGGGTAGGTTACCTTTTCCGTCTGCCTTGTAGTCATCGGGGAGGAGTTTGTCCTGCCGGTATCCCAGCACAAATGCCAGGAAGGATAGGATGAGGGCGTCGCCGATGCTGAGGATGGCCAGCATGAAGGCCCAGCGGATGGTGCAGTGGCCCAGCGTGTACTTGCCCGTCTGCTCCCCGCACATGCGCCGCACCTCGCTGGAGTCCCAGCCGTCGGGGTAGACCAGGCAGCCGATCATGAGGCCTGTGGCTGAGGGGATGAGAGAGGGCGCCGATGGCGTGCAGCTGGCCCACGTCCCCCACCTTATACTCCTCTTGTCACCTCCGTTGTCCTCGGTGAGCCTCGAGGGGGACAGGGCAGCTTCTTTTGTCCTTATTGTAGAACACAGATGAAAAATCAAGGACTCTGGAAGCTAAAGCAGCTGGCCTGGGAAGTGGGGGCAGAGCTGAGCTCTGCAGCCGAGGTGGCACTTGTCACTGCCCCAGGTGGCCCTACCAGGCTCTCGGCCAGTCTCCTCACCCTGGACTCAGTGAGGCACTGCCTACCCTGGCTCCAGAGTCTCCAAAACCTGATCCCAGCCCGGAGAAGCCACTATTCCTAAATGCACCTTTGTTCATATTTGAATATTTTTGAAACAAATATAAGAAGAAACATTGGGTCACAGTTTTGATTAGAAGCATTTTTCCTCCTTACAGCACACAGCATAACGACATGTCCTACAGCTCAGGTGTGATAGTTTTGAGACTGTCAGAGGCTTTCCAGCCTGTCCCTGAGTGCTTTCTCCACAGCCTTTCAGAGCGCAGACTGGTTTCTGCCTCCCCTACTCACGTCCCCTGAACTTAAGAATCCCCTGGAATATTCATTTTAAGTGCTGATTCCAAGCTCAAGGTCGACCCAGGAATGCCTGTCTTTTAAAGTACTCTTCAGGTGATTCTCTCCAAAGGGAATGTGGGAAGCACTGGACCGGATCGCCTGGATTGCAAACACAGCTCTTTGCTGACTACCTATAGACCTTGGAGTAAGCTCTAAGACTTTCTTTGCCCGAGTCTCCTCATCTACAGAGAGATAACACCCAAGACCTGAGAGCTGTGCATTACCATGGCACCACTTCCCGTCCTGACAGATAAGGTCCTTTTCTGTTCTTCGCACATTTCCTGTGTGACAGGCACACTGCAAGGTGTTCTGCGAGCATCACACAGCCCCACCCTCACAGAAACCCCACGGAAGGGGGACTGTCACTTCGTCTGTACAATGGATTCAATGTTTGTGTGCCTCCCCCAAACCCACGTGTGGAAATCCTAACCCCCAGTGTGACAGTATTAGAAAGTGGGGCTTTGGAGAGGTAACAAGGTCACTCCAACGCTGATGGTTGAACTTAGAACCTGCCTCCCCGGGGCCCTCTCCAACTCTCAAGTCTTAAGTCTGTGGGTCTGGTAGTCTGGAATCCAAGTCTCTGGTTCCTTTCCACTAAGATAACACCACTTTTCTTTTTTTCTTTTCGAGACAGGGTCTCGTTCTATAGCCTAGGCAATCCTCCTGCCTCAGCCACCCGAAGTTGGGATTGCAGGCATGCGCCACCACATCTGGCTTATATTGTGGTACTGGGGAATCAAATTCGGATACTTAGCACTTGACTTAGGCAAATGCCAGAGGTGAGCATCGTAGTACCTGTCTGTAACCCCACCAGTCTGGGAGCTGTGGCAGGAGGATCGCAAGTTTGAGCCTAGCCTGGGCAACTTGATGACTTAGCAAGAGTTTGTTTCAAAAATAAAAAAAATTAAAAAGGTCTGGGGATGTATTCATAGCTCAGCATGAAAGCCCTGATTTATACTCCGTACCTGGAAAAAATATGTAAACATATAATAAAGGGACACCAGAGAGTCTTCTCACCCTCTCCCCATCCGGTGAGGACTAGGTCTGCAACAGGAAGGGAGCTGTCACTAGACCTGGTCTGCTGGCACCCTGACCTCAGGCTTTCAACCTCCAGAACTGTGAGATATACCTGAACATTTCTGGTGGTTAGTGCCTCCCAGTCTCTGGTAATGTTATAGCAGTGCAAATTTAGGCATAAGCTAACCAAGACTTAGAGAAGACAATCGACTTGCCAGCATCACTAGGAGCTGGCACCACACTCCGCCTACATCTGACACTCGGAATTTCAACTAAGCTTCTTACATTACAACCCTAGATCACTCCAGCTATCGACCGCACCCCCCCCCCAGACCCCCACCCTCTTCTCCCATGCTCCTGCTTCGCGGCCAACTTCATGGCCAATGTTAGGTTGGTTTAGGCTTCTTCAAATGAATGCATCTCCCAGATGCTGCCTGTGAGGCTCCCCCCTCCTCCCTCCTTCTCCTTCTCCTTTTAATTTTGGCTCATTCTTTCTTCCCCAGTACAGTAGAATGGGAACGCGACACCACCTTTGCCTCCCAACATAAATGTTTCATGGGCTGCCACCTGGCCCCTCTGCTCTCAGTGTCTCCAGCTCTGTGACCCAGATACAGCTGGACTCAAATGGCCAGGTAGCCCCTCCCCCAACCGGGCCCTCCTGGTACTCCCTGCCTTAAGATGCTGGGGTGAGGGGACAAACAGATGCAGGATGTGCCCCACACCCCTCAGCCCTGAAACAGAGGACCAGCTGACAGACATGCCAGCATCCATTAGGCTCCTCTTATGCAGAAAACTGCCAAAACTTCCTTTCCCTTTCTGTCTTGGTAGGGCCAGCTTCTACCTGTCTCCCTACCACCCACCCAGACTTCCTCCGAAGCCATATGAGCGGCCTGGGTGCAAGACTGGGAATTAAAAACCTCACTGTGCTCAAAGACAAGTCACTCACTAACAACCTTACCTGCTAAATGGAGGAATACACTTCCTGGGTGACAACGGGGCTTCTCTACATGTACAACGACGCTGAAAATCATTTTACTTAAGTAGAGGTGGAACTCAATGGAAATAATTTGGGAATACGCCTACAGTTTCTTGGCCTTACTTAGTTCTATATCCTCAGGTGCCAGCCGATGGGCGAAAGTCTTGGCCAAATCTGAGGCCCCCTCTCAGCCCCAGCTTCCTCATCTCTGGTTGAGGGCAGGGTGTAGCTCTGTGTGACCCCCTCCAACTCTGCAGTCTTAAGTCTGTGCCTTTGGTAGTCTGGTATTCAAGCCCCTGTTTTGTTTTCCCTAAGATAACACCACTTCTCCTTCTAACCGAAGAAGTCAAGATGGTTTCACTTTAGGGTTCTATCCCCAGCACTGGTCCTGGGCACCCCTCGACATGAACAGTCTGTGTGCAGTCCTGGGTGTGGGCAGGGATAAAGGGACCAAAATCTGCAGACAAGTTCTTATTCATCTTCTCCTGAGCTCTCGGGGAGAACAGGACCAGCTGGTTCAAGGACCAAGTGGTCTTTGTGCTCCAGGAGCAGGAGAAGGACAGAGAAGTCCTGTCCTGGGTACCACACAAGGTGGCCTACCTCACAGAGCTTTATAGCATCCTGAACAGCCTCCGGATCTTACTGCTTCAAGTACAGAATCCCACATTCAGGGAAGAAGACTTTCATTCCACAATGAAAGACAGAACTTTAGATACCAGTTGCTAAGGGAGAGGTTACATCATTATGACAGTTACTCTCCAAAGCCAGTGGCTAAATATAGAATCTTCCATGAGAGCAGCTTGTGGCCAGACAGTTGGAGGGAGGGCAAGTATCTGGGGACTTTTTTTAAAGATGAAAAAAAGCAAATGTCCACAAGTGTGGGATGGGGGCATGCAGAAAATATACTACTGGCATCACTATTTGCTCCCACCCCTGGAGGTCTGGTCCACAGGGATGACCAGGGAAATGGCCTTCTGGCCCCCTCGGAGCCGTGACGGCCTCGGACATGATGGCCTGGCAGATCAGGCGTCTTCTACCAGGGGCTGTGTGCTCTTGGGCAGGTCACTTGTCTCTGGGCTCAGAGCCCCTGCAACACGAGGGGACCCCCACCATCCTGCCTCTGAGTCCTTCCCGCCTCACCATTCTGATCCTCTACTCAGAATCTGCTGCAGAGCGTCGGGCAGAAGACCCAGAGCCTCCGCAGAGGGTGGGATGGTGGCGCCACCTCGGCCGTTCCTGGCGGTGGTCTGGTCTTCCCTCCCGCCAGCCCTGCTCACCAGCTGCCAGCTGCATCCATGCGCAGATCTTGTAGACGGTGGCCGTGTTGCAGATGAAGAAGAGGCTGAAACAGATGATGGAGCCAATGATGAGGAACATGGCCAAGGCCACGAAGAACATGGCCGTCTTGAAGGCTCGGGAGGGGATGGAGGCGAAGTCCAGGGGGCCGCCCTTGCAGATGAGCTCAGAGGACAGCACGTTGCCCACACAGTAGGAGAACAGGCCGAAGTAGCCGGCCTGCGGCGTGCTCACGCTGTCCCCGATCCAGTAGGGCTGGATGAACAGGGCCATGACCAGCACCGAGAAGCAGATGGTGAGCGTGCCCCACATGACGCCCACGGCGCGCGCGTTCCGCACATAGTTGGTGTGGTAGATCTTGGCCGCCTCCTGGGCGGGCAGCAACTTCACCATGGCTAGGGCAGCGGCGGGGCTGCGGCCCGGGCAGCTCCTGGACGGGGCCGGGCGTGGGTCACTCCTCCGCCGGGTCTGGGAAGGCGGCAGGTGTCAGGACACGAGGTGACGGTGCCTCCAGGGTGGCCGAAGACCCTCGGGGAGCCAGGACAGGCGTGGCTGCTCCGGGCCGCTGGTCAGGTGCCCGGGTCCGCCTGGCCAGGCCTCTCCGGAAAGTCCCCGGGGTCCGGGCCCGCTGCGCCGCGCCGCCCCGCCCCCTAACCGGAGCCCCGCCCCCGCCCCGCCCGGTTCCGTGCCGCCCCGCCCGCCCCGCCCCCTCACGGCTGATCTCGCCCCGCCTCTTCCCCGCTCCCTCCCCGACCCCGGCCTCTCGCCCGTACAGCGCCATTTCAGCACCGCGGACAGCGACCCGCAGCTCCGGAAGGGAGGACTCGCCCAGGAGGCGCCCGGATGCTCCAGACCCTGCCACGCACGCCACGCCATGGGGATCGGGACCCTTCCCTTCACCCTCCCGAGCGGGATGACAAAAATTGGGGCTCTGCGACTGCGGCTGTCACCTTCCTCCTGCTCAACTCCAACCACAAAACCTCTCCCCTCCTCCCCCAAAGCTCCCACCGCATCCCACCGCCCACCTCCGGGTCCTCTCATGGCCCTCCCGCGCCTCCAACCCTCCCCATCCGCAAAGATCGGCAGAACCTTCCCAGACTGAGATTTCCGGCCGCCGTCACTCAGCCAACGGGGGCTTGGAGCCTAGGATGTGCCACGTGTGTGTTGGAAGACACCCTCTAAGTGAGAGCTGGGGCCAAGCCCCCAAACGCAGGAACAACTGGCACCTGCCAGTAGCCCAGAGATTAACGAGGGTGCCCAGGAAGTGAGCAGCCCCGGGTTCGACTCCACGTACACTGGGCGCGGTGACGCACATCGGTAATCCCAGCACTGGGGAGGCTGAGGCAGGATTACCGTGAGTTCGAGGACAGCCTGAGCTACAGAATAAGTCTGTGTCTCAAAACGAAATAAAGAAACAAGGTGTGGAGCATGCATGTGATGTAACCCGTGAAGCCCAACTGTGTGGTAGTAAAAGAAGCAACTGCGGAGGACATTCCTCTCGAGCCCTCTCGGCCCTGGCCTGCACACACACTCGGTTCAATCTAATGCCTTTCTCTCCTTGTTTATATATTCTTGTTGCAGTTTTCGTTTCCCTTTAAAAAGTATGGCTTTTCCCATGATACCTCCTCGTGTTGAGAACCGAGAAAATTCAGGAAAGTGTGCTTAAAAGAGTGTCAATCTTTCATAGCTCCAACATCAAGAGCTGCGGGAGGACAGGACCACCTCAAGACGTGTGCTTGGACTTTAGGCAGATCTGAATTTGAGCCCGCCTCTTCCCAGCTAATCACTATTTGTAGACTTGGCCTTCATGACCCTCATTTTCCTCATCTATGAAATAGGAGTGATGCACCCATCACATGAAGGCTAACCTTCACAGAATGCCCTTCACAGAATGTTGAACCCAAGGAATCACGGGTAAGCATGCCTTACACGGTGCTCTGTTGACACTTTGGCAAGTTACTGCATACTGTAATACTGTGTTACACACTTGGGTTATAACGTATGTACATTTTTTCTGACATAGGGTCTTGCTCTGTAGTCCATGCTGATCTTGAACAGTGTAGCTCATGTTGACCTTGAGCTTATGACAGTCCTTCTGCCTTGGCCTCCTGTGTGCTGGAATTACAGCCGTGCACCACCATGCCTGGCTTATAAGGCACAAGGCCTTGCAGTTGCTAGCCAATCGCTCTAACTGCTGTGTTATCTCTCCGGCCCACATACAATTGTTTTATTTAGCATTATACCATTAATACTTTATCATATTGCTTTTAAAAATAACATTGTTTTCATAGTTTTGTAATGATACAGGAGACGCACATGCCATAATAATTTGATCATTTTCCCCTTGGTGTGATTTGGCAGTTCCTGCTTTTCACTACTTAGAACAACTCTGCCTTGGACATATTCGGATCATTCCCTATGTTTTCTCTTAAATCCTTTCTTTGGTTTTGTGATCAGCTTCTGCATGAGGTTGGAAGTGTGAGGAAGGAACCGTTTGTGTTTCCATTGCACTGGGAGCTTCCTCCAATAGGTGGGGGCCGAGCTATTACCAGATAGCAGATACCCTTCCTTGGCCCACCCAGCACACCCTTCCCTGGCTCTGGGAGCATCCTCCCTGCATCCTGAGCTTCTGGCAGAACAGCCAATCATGAGGCATGAAGACCCTGGGTGATCTGAGCCTGGCTGTCAGTCTCTCAACGCGAATCTGAATTGGTGATGGACTTGCACGGGGAGGTGGGGAAACATTGTTTCTTCATTGGGTCTTAGTAACATCCTTGAAAAATAATCCAGGAGCTCTTTCTGCTGGACCTCAGGACCACCCTGTTCCAGTGTCACCTGAGATGGTCACCCTGTTCCATCTTTAGCTCTGGGACCCACCTATATTCATCCATCTCCTTCCTCTTTGCTTTCAATAGGCAGAGGAGAGTTTGAGTGTTGGCACCAAGGAGCCCTGATTGACCTGAATATTGGCCCCGGAAAGGTCTAGTGCCGACAGTGTCTGGCCTAGGCAAAGCCTTGAGACTCCTGTTTATTTTTAGAATTGGGAAACAGTAGACCTTGACACACAGATGATATGGTTTAGATCTAAAATGTCCCTTAAGTCTCATGTTCAGAGGTGTGGCTTTTTAAACATGATCGGATCATGGAGGCATTGTACACATCCCTGGATTGGCTAGCAGATGAGTTCACGAGTAAGTGTGCTAGCAGGAGGCATGATGCAGTTGAAAGATGCAGGTCACCAGGGTGGGCCCTGGAAGGGTGTCTTCTAATCCCTGGCACCTCCCTTCTCTCCCTGTGTTCTCTGGTAGCCACAGCCTGAGCAGTTTTTCTTCATGTTGTCTGTGTCTTGGAGCCAGCTGACTGACCATGGCCTGAACTCTCTGAAACTGTGAGCCCTTATGAGCCTTTACTCCCATAAGTTTCATCTCTGTTGTTGTTGTTTTTTTTTTCCCCTCCAGTGACAGGAAAGTAACTGGCACAACAGAGGGGAAGTGGCTAATCATTCATCAGCTGTGAGTACCAGGACCAAGTGCTCTCTGAAGATCAAGTTTTGGGGAACTGAATGGCTTTGGGCACAGATTGTTTGGAAGGAAATGACAAATGGTACCCTGAGTTTGGTAGCTCTTTCTAATGACATTGAATATCAAGCAAGATAAGTTCAGATGTCCAGATGGTTGTCTCAAGAAATAAAGTCAAGTTGGAGAACTTTATGTGATGTAGCTAAAAAAAAAGAACCTCTGGTTGGTGGGGGTCCCTGGGTCCCTGGCCACCGCTGGCCACAGGTGATGAGGAACCCGCGAAGTCTGGGGGAACAGGGTCTTGAGCACGACGGAATCACATTCAGGAGGCTGAGTCAGTGTTAACAGTTCGTTTATTAGAGGTGAGGGCCAGGCTTATAAGCAGTTTAAGGGAGGTGGGTCCACCAGGTAATAGGGCAAGGGTCAGTCACTGATTGAAGGGATTTGGGGATCTGAAAGTAGCCTAATTTGCATGGCAGATCTGACCGTGCGATTTCTGGTAAGGGTCTGGAAGTGGAGGGAAAATTAGGAATTTGGGTATGTTGCAACCTGAGCTGCGGGCCATCCTGGGCCTGGGACAAGAGGAAGGGACTCCACTCCTGTGGGTCCCAAGAAACGAGATTATCGGGGTATGAGCCGCCTTCTACCTACAATCACCCCAGGCCTAGTCAGGGTCCCACATCTGGTTAAAGTAGTTAAAGCACTTTTGCCTTGCAAGCTTAAGGCCCTGAGTTTGATTCCCCAGTACCACATAAGTCAGAAGTGATGGCACACACCTGTAATCCCAGCACTTGGGATGCTGAAATCAGGAGGATTGCCATGAAACCAAAGCCAGCCTAGGCTACATGGTGAGTTTAGGAGCAGCCTGGAACAGTGTTAGACCCTGTCTCAAAAAACAACAACAAAAAAATCCACTCCTAAGATCTTTACTGTAAAACAGGACCATGAAGATAAGATTCGAGGAGTGTGAGGGTCCCAAAATAATAAACCCCAAACAGTACCATGTCCCCAGGGAGCTGTACAAATGAGTCATTATGGAGGACTTGGAAAAATGAAGGCTGGGGACTCTTATCACTAGAGGACCTTTGTCACACTTTTTGGTCTTGTTTTGCCCTGGTGCTTCTTAGCCTCCACATTCAGGAGTGTGTCCTGCAGGAGGGCCAATTCTTTCACAGTGGAGGCTGCATGGGCCAGGTCCCTTTCCCTGCCAGTTCTATGGAGAGGGTCAATGCCACATTGGCCCCAGGCGCACGTGGACTGCTGGGGCATGACAGCCCACTCAGTGTGGCCCAGGATTTCGGGGAAAGGAAATCTTCATGGAAGGCAGAACTTCAAGTGCCTTAGCTGCACAAAAGACCACTTCTTAATCCCTAGAACCTGCTAATGTTATTTTATTTGACAAAAAAGCAATTAGTTACAGATGTAGCTAAATTATGGCTCTTTTTATAAGAACACCCTACAAGATTATTATCTAGGTCTGCCCTAATTACAGCCACAAGGGTTCTCATCAATGACACACAGGGGATGGGGCATACTCAGTGGATAAAGCACTTACCTAGCAAGCACTAGGCCCTGGGTTTGATTCCCCAGCACCACATAAACCAGGTGTGGTGGTGCATGCCTGTAATCTCAGCACTCGAGAGGCTGAGGCAGGAGGATTACTGAATTCGAGGCCAGACTGGGTATATAGTGAGTTCAGGACCAGCCTGGGCTACAGAGTGAGACCCTGTCTCAAAAAAAAAAAAAAAAAAAAAAAAAAAAAGACACACAGAAGAGATGACAGACACAGAAAGGGGGGGACAAAAGGCTATGACCACAGAGATGAGGTTGGGCTGGGGTGGCCATAGCTGAGAAACAACAGCAGTATCTGGTGGGGCTGTGAGCCAATGGCAGAGCCCTCACCCAGCTTGTGTGAGGCCCTGGCATCCATCCCAGCCCCCACACCACAGCCCATAAAAAGGAGGTGCCATGGTTTGGATCTGGACTGTCCCTGAGAGCCTTATGTACTGGATGTAGTGGGATGCCTATGGAGCTGTGAGCTGCTGGGAGGGAGAGGGACGGAAGGGTCTTACGTTAGGGCTTGAGCAGCAGGGATTGCGTGTATTTGTTGAGATTGCCTCAGTCAGAGCTTTTAGAGGTGTGTTCTTGACTTGTGGGCCTGGAGGTGAAGGAGGGGCACCGTGACCGTTGGATAGATGATACCAACTTCAGGCAATCAGGAACCACACCTGGATGAGGGTTGGGGAGCCACGCCTAGATTGGGAATTGAGAACCAGCCTGGAGTAGAGTATGAGTGACTTGTGGGCGGGCCAATGAGGAAAGAGCACCCACCGGATGTGGGAGGGCAAACTGGAACTCCAACGGTATAAAAGGAAGAAGGCGGATGGTCACAGCTTCTTCCTCTGAGAATGCTCTCGCCTTTGCGATTGTCTGTGGATGCCGACTACACGCTGCAGATAGCGCAGACTCTCTCCAGTCTCTTTGAACAACTTTGAAATCCACAGCAGACTCTCACCGGCTGTCCTGCAGTGCCAGACAGGAGATCTACTTTGTGGCTGAGCAGCCATCGGACATGCCAGCTCTCACACGTGCAGGCCGCCATCTTGGACTATCTGTATCCTCGGATTTATAAGCCTTCCCAATAGATTCTTCTTGTCATAATTTCTGTAAATTCTGCCCTTTGAAAGAACCCCAACTCATACAGGCCCCCAATTGACACTGGAGCCAAATGGAGGAAGAAGAAACATTGTTGCAACTTCTTCTCTCTGGGAGAGTTCCGGCTTTCCCCTCTTCTCCAGACACCAACCAGCTCCTCCCTCCCGCGGCCTGGTGCCTTGCTAAATTGCTAAGGTGCCCGGTTGTGCTCGAACTCATGATCCTCCCGCCTCAGCTTCCCAAAGTGCTAGGATTACAGGTGCGTGCCACCACATCCAGCTGTCGGTATTTCCATTGTTCTTAGTCACCAAGTTGAGGTTATCTTGTCACGGCAGCTGCAGGAAGGGCACACACCCTCTGTTCTCTAAGCAGAGAGGGACCGTGGCACACATGATACCATTTTGTGGCCGTGGCTGCCAGGCCAGCCGGAAGTCAGCATCTAGGACAAGTTAAATTTGGAAGACTCGGCCGAGTGGAGGAAGGGGTGTGCGTAGATGGAGCCTGGAGGGAACTTGCGAGTTCACGGTGCCTCACCAGGCCTGCTCCTGCCCAGGAGGCCTGGCACTGGCGACACTGGCCAGCCTTGCCCTTCTGCTCTCCAGCCCCCCTCACCCTGTGCCGGCCAAAGTCTCATAACAAGGTGTCCACAGAGGACAGGCAAGTGGACAGAATATATAAATGCCCCCAATATCGGGGAGCCGCCACCCCAGTGGGCTCCCAACAAACCACACGTCCGCTTGGATGGCATCCTGTTTTATAATTAATTTAAAAAGAAAAAAGTCTGGAGATATAGCTCAGTATGGAATCCTGTGTTCAATCCCCAGTTCTAACCCCCCACACAAATTCTCATATAATTGTATGCTAGAAACGGGTAATTTTTATATGTTATACTGATTGATTAATTTTTATTAATTATACTGATAGGAAGAAGGGAGATTAGCGTTTTTGGTAGGGGAAGTACAACGGCGACCCACGGAGGAGGCGGGAGCCCGGGCAAGCCTGCGCTGTCTCAGTACAGCTGCATCTAGCGTAAGCATTAAGGGAAGGAAGAAAATGCTGCAAGAGTTCGGCCGCCCAGCCCCGGGCGTGAGGGCTCAGACCCTCTGGGCTGTGTTGGACTCGAGGAACAAAATACAGAGCTCTAGGTCACAGGGGGAGTCGCTGGCTGGGCCCACAGGGAAGGACTAAAGTCATAAGTACCACCTGTGGCCACCAGGCGGCGCCGCAGGAGTGAAGCTCCGACAGGCACTTTTTTTTGAGGTTGGGTCTCCTTTTATAGTCCAGGCCTCATCTCCAGGAAATCCTCCTGCCTCAGGCTACTGAGTGCGTGAGTGCTAGGATTACAGGCATGGGCCACCACTGCCACCTTCTTCTTTTTTTGAATTGATATTTGTATTTCTTGGTGTATTGGTACCAGGGATTGAACTCAGAGTCTTCACATTGAGCTACACCCAGAGCCCTTTTACTTTCCCTCTCTTTCTTTTTTTTAAATTTTGAGACAAGGGGCTGGAGGAATGGCGCAGCGGTTAAAGTGCTTGCCTAGCAAGAGCTAAGTCAAGTGTTAAATCAAGCCCTAAGTACCTGAATCTCATTCCCTAGCACCACATAAGCCGAGTGTGGCGGTGCACACCTGTCTTCCTAGCACTTAGGAGGCCGAGGAAGGAGTATTGTTGTGAGTCCAAGGCCAGCCTGGGCTCCATACTGAGTTCAGGACCAGGCTAGACTACAGAGTGAGACTCTATCTTAAAAAACAAACAAACAAACAAAACCCCTGGAAATTGCATCTACATGCCCTACAGCAAAATGTTATTTAAAAATCTTTGAGGGGCTGGAGGAATGGCTCAGTGGTTAAAGCGATTGCCTAGCAAGAGCTAAGTACCCTGAGTTCGATTCCCCAGCACCACATAATCTGGGCCTGGTGGCACATGCCTGTGATCTCAGCACCCAGAGGCCGAAACAGGAGGATTGCTGTGAGTTCTAGGCCACTGTGGGCTACAGAGCGAGACCCTGTCTCAAAAAAAATCATTGAAATGGTTCCAGAGCTATTGAATTTAAATATTTTCTTTGATCCCAAGGTAGTGGGTACCCATGGGGCAACAAGGGGTCAGTAACCAGGGGTCAAATAAGGGGTCAGCATAGCCCTTCTGCTAAAGCCATCTTGACCAGCTAGTTCTGAGCCTTATAAGACAAGAGCAGCTCTGACAAAAACTGCAGGAGATAAAACAAACCTTTGATATAAGAGCCATTGTTTCCCAGAAAGCCCTGACTCAGCCTTTTTAAAAGTTAAGGTGTATAAACCTTCAAAAGGCTTTCTGTGAGGCCAATGGAAATTTGTGAAATTGTAACTTTATAAAACTGCCTATCCTACATACTCTCTTACCTCTCCTACCATTACAAAGTGGGTACCACCTTGCCAGTAGAAAACCAGGAGAATAAAGACTGGGTTTGTTGCTTGTTTGGGTTTTTTTTGTTACTGTTTTGTTTTGATTTTAAGGCGAGGTCTCGCTCTGTATTCCAGGCTGGTCCTGAACTCACTGTGTAGCCTATGAAGAAACTGGCACAAGAGACTGTTGTGGAGAGGAGAAAAAGGCCACTAACTTCCTGTACAGCCTAGGGGGTAGTGGGAGCATCTCAGAGGGTAGAGAGTCCCATCCTTGGGGGAAGGAAGCCAGGACAGGTGGGAGAGCTTTGCTGAAGGGTCTGAGTGTGAACAAGACACCTCAGAGGCTACTGGACTCTCAGGTTCCCCTCACTGCCTACTCCCAGCGTAGAACTCAGAGGACTTTCATTTCCCTCACACCTTCATATACATTCCAAGAAACCTCTCAGCTAGGCCATTAAAGTGAGGTCCCTCAGCAATAGAATCATGGGAAGGCAAGTATCGTCACTGGGATCTGGAATGTCGCTCAAAAGTCTCACGTATTTGAATGTTATGGATTGTCTATGGAACCATGTGCTGTTTGGAGATTGGGGCCTAGTCTGGAGGCGTGGATTACAGGTATGTAAATTGGATTACAGGCGTGTCGTGGGGCCTTACCACACCTTCCACACCTGGATCCAGGAGGGGCTGATCACTGGGATGAGACCTGGAAGGATATATAAGCTGCTTCCTGTCTTTCTTGAGCACTAGTCTCAACTTGCCTTGACTCAGCTTCCTGTGTGTGATGTCATGAGAAGCTGCCCCCACCTCTGCCTCTGCCATGGACTTCCATGGCTGCCGGCTGCCCCTGAATGGACTGTGACCTTCTGAAATTGTGAACTGAAATCCAGAGGATTATCGAAACTATTTGGAAAAACCTATGTTTCAATAAATTCAAGAACTCAGAAGAAAAAGATCAATTTATTGATATATCTGACACACCAAAATTGAACCAAGAAGATATAAACACCCTGAATACAGCAATAACCAGGGATGAAATTGAGGCAGTAATAAAGAATCTACCAGCAAAGAAAAGCCCAGGACCTGATAGATACACCACAGAAGTCTATCAGAACTTTAGGGAAGAATTACCACCAATGTCCCTTCAATTCTTTTATGAAAATGAAAGAGAAGGAATACTGTTCAACTCCTTCCTGGAAGCAGGTACCATCTTGATCCCATATAAAGACTCAACAAAGAAAGAAAACTACACACCAATTTCTTTAAGGAATGAATGAATCTTATTTATCCTTTCTGAGAACCAACTCTTTGATTTATTCATCTTTTGTATTTTTTGTTTCAGTTTCAACTTCATTGATCTCTGCTCTGATTCTTACCATATTTTTTCTTCTACAGCTTTCGGTTTTGGCTTGTTCTTGGTTCTCTAGGACTTTGAGGTGCATCCATTTCTTTAACAAGAAATCCTCAATAAGATACTTGCAAACAGAATGCAACAAATTATTAAAAAGATCATATATCATGGTCAAGTTGGCCTCATCCCAGGGGTGTAAGTCTGGTTCAACATACGCAAATCAATTAATGCAACACATCACATAAATGAAAACAAGGACAAAAATCACAGGATCACCTCAATAGATGCAGAAAAAGTCCTTGACAAAATACAACATCCTTTGCTGATTAAAATGGAAGTCAAAGAGAATGTTAGAAAATGGAAAGGCATCCGCTGTTCCTCAATAGGCAGAACCAACATTGTCAACATACCCATACTATCTAAGCTGATAGACAGATTCAATGCAATCCCAATGAAGATGGCAATAGAATTTTCCACAGAACTAGAGAAAATGATCTAAAAACTTATATAGAACCACAAGAGACCCAGAATGACCGAAACAATCCTAAACAACAAAAGAAAAGCAGCAGGTGTCACAATACCAGACATCAAATTATATTACAAAGCAACGGTGATAAAAACCACAAGGTATTGATACAAAATCAGACAGGTGGATCAACGGAACAGAACTGAGGATACAGAGATATCCCCCAAAATGTTTATGCATCTGATCTTTAACAAAAAGGCCAAAAATATACGCTGGAGTGAAGATAGCCTCTTTAACAAATGGTGCTGTGAAAACTGGCCAGCCGCATGCCGAAGGATGAAACCAGATCCACACCTTTCACCATGTACCAACATCAAATCGAAGTCGATCAGAGACCTCAATGTTAAAATGGAAACATTAAGCATGTTGGAAGAAAAAATAGGCAAAACCCTTGAAGAAAAAGGTGAATAAGGACTTTCTCAACAAGACACCTGTCTTGGTTACTTTTTCGTTGCTGTGACTCAATACTCAACACCCACAAACTTAGGAAAGGAAAGGGCAGCCCCATTCAGGGGCGCCGTCAACAATCGAAGTACGTGGCAGAGAGAGAGAGGTGGAGGCAGCTTCCTGGGACAAACAGGAAGACAAGCTGAGGCTAGTTGAGACTAGTCCCCGTCCTCCAGGAAGGCAGGTGCAGCTTATGTATCCTGTCAGGTCTCTGCCCAGTAACCAGTCCCTCCTGCATCCAGGTGTGGCCACTACACACCGTTAATCCTAACTTAACTGCAATCCACCCCTGCAGACCAGACCCCAGTCCACCAACATCACATGGTTCCATTGAAATACATGAGACTTTTGGGGGACACTCCAGATCCTAACCACAACAACACCCAAAGCACATGAGATGACACTAGGAATCAACAAATGGGATGATGTCAAATTAAAAACTTGTTCACAGCAAACAGAGTGAAGAGAGCACCCACAGGATGGGAAAAAAATATTGCCAGCTAATCCTCAGACAGAGGATTATTACTGAGATTACACCAAGAACTAAAAAAATTAGACCTTCTAAAACAAATGACCCAGGACTGGAGGAATGGCTCAGTGGTTAAAATGCTTGCCTAGCAAGCACTAAGTACCTGAGTTCAATTCCCCAGCACCACATAAACTGGGCCTGGTGGCTCATACCTGTAATCCCAGCACTTGGGAAGCTGAGGCAGGAGGATTGCCATGAGTCCAAGGCCAGCCTGGGCTCCATAGTGAGTTCAGGACCAGCCTGGGCTACAGAGCAACACCCTTTCTCAAAAGAAAAGAAAAAAAAGACCCAATGAGAAAATGGGTAAACCCTTCTCAGAAGTCTGAATGGCCAATAAATACCTAAAAATGTTCAGCATCTTTAGCCATCAAAGAAATGCAAATCAAAACAACCTTTTTAAAATTAATTAGTTTCCTCATTATTTATTTATTGGTACTGGGGATTAAGTCCAGAGGTAGGGTCTCCCAAAGTGACCTATGCTGGGTTCCAGCTTGCAGCAGTCCTGCCCCAGCCCACCCCAGCCTGTGCCACTGAGCCAGCCTCCACCCTGACCTTATGCAGCAAAAGTACCGTGGCCCACCTTGGGCAGATAAGGATGCTGAGACTCAGGGAACTCAGACAAAGTTTGAACATTTCATCCAAGGTCATGGAGCTAAAATGTGCTCAAGTTTGGAAGCCAAGTTGGTCAGGATCAAAGCCGGGCTCAAGGAAACTCCCCCTGGAGCACCCCAGCTTCCCAGTGGGGAAACAGAAGAGAGATGGCTAGCTGCGGTGACCTTCAGGGAACACCCTGTGTTTGCACAGCTGGGCACATTTGGGCAGCTGTGCCTTTCCCGGCCTCCAGCGTTGGTCTGTCTGGGACTCACAAGACCTCCCGGTAGTCTGCAAGAACTGGGGACTGCTGGTGTGTGCGTGTGGCTTTGGAGGAGGGATGGGGGGAAGTGTCCCAGAGGGAGGACACCCCCCCCATTACCTCACTGCCAGGGCTGTAGAGTTCCTGGAGGCTGCGCCTCCCTGGAACCCCCCAAGTGGGTGGGAAGAAAAGTAGAGTGTGGAGATCAAGGCCTGGTATCCCCTGAGCCCCACAATGTCCCACACCTGGGGTTGAGCCGACAGTAGGGTGAGGCAAGAGAAATGGCTAGGACACAAACTGAGCCAAAGACACTTGAGGTGCCCGCGTGCCCACCGTTTTCTTGTTGCCCAGCAGCTCAGGAGCGAGGGCAGCTGGGACTCACAGGCCCCTTACGAGGGCTGGGCCCTTTTCCAAATACTATATCCATGGTCATGTATAAGGAAAAAATATTTTATAGTGACTATGTTAAATCAGCCTCACAGTTTTTGAAATCATCCTCTGTCGACAGGTAAGACTGAGCCGTAACCGTTAGATAACTCACTCATCGTATAACTTGCCCCTCAGAAAAGTGCTCTGCTACTCAGCTGCACCCGCCCCTCCCGCCTCCGGAGTCCACACTCTTTTTTTTGTTTGTTTGTTTTAAAGCAAGCAACAATTTATTGAGTAAAACAGAACAGGAAAAAAAGGCTCTTGGCCAAGAAGCCAAGATAGACCCAAGTGGGTCACCGAGAGAGAAGAAAAAGAGGGGAGTCCACACTCTTAACATAAGGAGGAGTGCCCATGCGTGGCCACCAGGTGCCCGTCTCACCTCCTTATCAGGACCCCGGCCACCAGCAGATTGGCCACAGCTGTGCGTCTGCTCACGGTGGGCCCTGGGGGTGCAGAAGGTGGGTCAACCGGGGACAGGCTCCTTTTAAGGCCTTACCACCCCAGCTGGCTGTGTCTTCTGCCACCTGACCCACAGCTGCTACCCACACCGGCTGTCCCTCTCACCATGGAGAAGGTCCTTGTCCTCCTGCTGGTCGCCCTGGCAGTCGCCTGTGCTGCTCCTGATCCCCGGGGCATCATTATAAACCTGGTAAGGGGTCTTCAGGGAAGAAGCCAGCTGGGTCTCAGATCAAGCTTTTCTAATGTGGATCTTGGCCTCCGATGTTTCCCGCTGGAGCTGCCCGGGGGCACCTCTTCCCTTACTGCCCAGCCTAGCCTGAGCTTCTTCCCAGGCCACCCAAGCTTCAGCTAAGGTGCAGTGGCACAGAAGCAGCCCCAGGCAGGGAGCCCAACTCCAGGCTCTAGCCCTGGCTGTGCCCTGAGGCCCATCACAGCCCCCTGGGCCCATCTGGAATGTGATCAGGGCCCCAAACTAGGGTCTCCAGACCCTGCAAACTCCTCTGACTCCCACGACCACCTTTCTCTTCTCTTCTCTTCTCTTCTCTTCTCTTCTCTTCTCTTCTCTTCTCTTCTCTCTTTCTTCTTTCTTTTCCTGTACTGGGGATTGAACCCATGGCCTTTGTGCTGAACCACATCTACAGCACTTTTTAATTTTTTTTTTGAGACAAGGTTTTGCCAAATTGCACTTGACGGCGTCATCCAGGGTCTTCCATCCATACTAGACTCCAGGGTGGGGCCCCTGATGCTCACTCGTCACATGGGCAGGGTGCAGGGAGAGCCCCAGACGCAGGAGCATGCTCCTATGGCCGCTGGATGGCTGGACTCACCAAACCCCACAGGAGGATGGCGACGCTTGTGCCGCTTGCTCCTCATATCAGTTTTGTTGTTGTTCTGAGGCAGGGTCTTGCTCTGTCCTCCAAGCTGCTCCGGAACTCACTGTGTAGTCCAAACTCACCTTGAACTCAAAGCAATCCTCCTGCCTCAGCTTCCCAAGTGCTGGGATTACAGGTGTGCGCCATCACACCCAGCTTGTGTGGTGCTGGGGAATCGAACTCCAGGCCTTGGTGTGTGCTAGGCAAGTGCTCTATCTGGTGTGCTATTCTTCCAGCTCCCCCGGTACCAGTTTTTAAAGTGACTTTTTTGGGGGGATGAACTGGGGAGGGAAGGGGAGACTCTTGCAGTGTTGCCCAGGCTGGCCTTGGAGTCCTGGGCTCAGCCGGTCCTTGTCCTTTAGCCCAATTAGCTGGGGCTACAGATGTGAACCCCTGTACTTGGCTGAAGTGAGAATTGTTTTAATGATATATGTATTTTTTTGAGGTTCTAGAGATCAAACTCAGGGGGGTGCTGTATCTCTAAGCTACACTCCCAGACTTTTTTTTTTTTTTTTTTGGAACAGAGTCACACTAAGTTAAGTTGCCCAGCCCTGGCTTGAATTTGGGATCCCCCTGTCTCAGCCTCCCAGAGCGCCAGCATTAGGAATCTGCCCCTGGGCTACCCCAGTCCTCTGAGCCTGTGCAAGCCTTCCCCTCCTCCCTAGGTCCTCCAGGGCATCCAGGGGCTCCAGGACCCCCGTGCCCACCCATAGCCGGGGCGCACAGCCTGCGCCACCCCTCCCGGCTGGGCATCCCCACTTCCCGGCTGTACCCCTACAGCAGGTTCCCCACGGGGTTCCCTGCCAATGCAGCTCTGTAGATGGCTTGCTCACAGCCTGGGGTGTGGGGGTCGGGGGTCCCCACGCGGGGAGGGAACGCTGGGGGAGGGGGACTCGAATATCACCCGAGCAGCCTGGGAACCTCCTGCTGGGGCCACCTGTGCGCGGTGGGGGGCGACCGTGAGGTCATGGGGGAGGTGGCTTGAAGGGGTCACCAGGGTCGGCCCCCCGCTGTCCCCTGGTCATGCGGGCGGGGTGCAGGGGGAGCCCCAGATTCCTGCGGATACGCTCCTTCACGGAGGGAGGTCCCATGAGTGCGGAGGCCCGGGTAGGCGTGGCCGCGGGTGGCCTGACTCACCGCCGACCCCACAGGAGGACGGCGAGCTGTGCATGAACAGCGCCCAGTGCAAGAGCAAATGCTGCCAGCACGACAGCCCGTTGAGCCTGGCCCGCTGCACCGGCATGGCCCGGGAGAACGGGGAGTGCTCGCCCAAGGTGGGTGCCCGGGCGCGGCCCGCAGCCTGGGGCGGGGTGGGGGGTCCCTGGCCACCGGCCACGAGTGCGGAGGGGACGAGAACAGGGGCCAGCAAGCACCAGAGCGCTGTCCCCTCCCAGTCTCCCTGACTCGCGACTGGGAGGGTCAGGCAGGGGTCTGCTGTTCCCCGCCATGTCCCACTATGGGTAAGTAGAGGCTTCCTGGGACAGAGCGAGTGGGTGAGAGCCAGTGGGTCAGAGTGGAGACCAGAGCCAAAGTCTCCCAGGCGACCCGCCTGCTGGCTCAGGGGACGAATGATACCCGAAGCAGCCTGGCTTCGGCCCCCTAGTCTGTGGCTCTGCCGGCTCTGTCTCTGCAGACCATCTACGGGATTTACTACAAGTGTCCCTGTGAGCGGGGCCTGACCTGTGACTCGGACAAGAGCATCATAGGAGCCATCACCAACACCAACTACGGCATCTGCACTGACATTGGGCGCTCCCAGCAGTGAGACCACCCACCCAACCCTGCCCCTGGCGGCGCCTGGCAAGCAGACGCTGGCCCTTCCTCTACCAGCTCTCCCTGGCTGGCCACCCGCTCCGCCGGCTCGCGTGTCATCTCTCGGCTCTGGGAATTAAAGCCTGCCTGCAGCCCTTCGTCTTCCTGTGTGCTCTTGGGGTCAGCCAGCCCAGCCCGGCCTGCTGGAGCAGGAGGAAGAGGGACCACCGGTGGGGCTGACCCATGGGGGCTGAGATGTGTCCATTTCACTGGGACAGTTCCTTCTCTGTGGGACACTTTGTCACTAGAGTTCCCGGAAAAATAGGAGGATACACACAGCCATGCGGTGGGGAGTGACAAAGGCTTCAAATCACTGTCCTAGTGATCAGAACCCACCGGTCCCCTCTCTGCTGGGTCCCACTCACAAATGGCATGACTCCCATACAAACAAGTCAAACTATATACAAGCTGTGGGCCCACTCTGTCCCTGCAAATCCCCACAGTGACCCCAGGAGGGAGAACTTATCATCTCTACTTCACAGAGAAAGGGACTACATTTCAGAGACAAAGTTGCATTATATCACCTATTTATAAAAGGTGATCTGGGTGTGGTGGTACAGGCCTGTTCGGCCAGCATTCTGGGAACCTGAGCCCTGAGAATCACAAGTCTGAGCCTAGCCTGGGCATCTTAGTAAAAAACCTATCTAAAAAAAAAAAAAAAAAAAAAAAAAAAAGGCTGGAGATATAGTTCAGTGCAGAGGCCCTGGGTTCAATCCCCAGTACAGGGTCGGGGGTGGGTGGAGAAGAAAGATTTAGGACTATACCCACCCAATTTTAACCCCTGCCCTTGCTAGACTTCTCTGTTCTTTCTCAATATTCCCACTAAGAAAAATGAGTAAAAATGATAAGGAATTTAACTGTGCTTAATATAAAGATTGTGTATTTCTGAATCCATCCCACACGTGTTCCCTTAGGAAGTAATGAGTCCCCCATCAGCAAGTAGAAGTTCACTGACTCTTGGAGAAAGATGCTGGAGATTCTTATAAAGAGCTTGGGTGGCAAACTAGATGAAATTTGGGAGCGCTCAGTGCAAAGGCTCTGGGTTCACTGGGGCTATCCCAAAGGATTGTGGGGTCCTACCATCAATGAATCCTCTAGTGAGTGCAGATTTATGAGTTAGGGCAGCAGTTGACTCTAAGTAGAAAAAAACCCCGAGTAATTATTGCTTAAATATATAAATACCTTATGAACCCAGAAGCTGAGAGCTGGGAAGTGCCAGCCTTCGCTCAGTGCCGCAGATGTGGTGTTTTCAAGACCATCCTTTTATGGTTGCCAAACCAGAACCAGGCCCGCTGTGAGGCAGGCTGGGAAAGCAAAGGGCATAGGCTCCTGGGACCGACTCATTGCCATCTCTGTCCTGTGGCTGGGCTGCCCACGCGGTCCTGGGTTCTGCCAGCTGGGAAGGAGAGACAACAGGTGTGCTGTACATGGTTAGTACTCAATGATGCTGGGCAGGGGGTGTTACTATCTTCTTCTGGAGGTCTCAGCCCAGTGGTGGGGGGATTGTTGTACTCCCCAGGCCCAGACTCATCCCAGGGAGAGAACTTCCATCATGTCTTCTTCCTCTACATACAGAAGGGCCACAGTGCCCAGTACAGAGCTTTAACTCATAGGGCACACAAGGAGAAGGCCAGGTGGCTTCCAGGAGTGAGTAGGAGATGGGTCTGCAGAAGCAAGCAGCCAAGACCACAAACCTCTGTTACCCGGAGCAGGTTGTGTTTACCTGCACGAATCAGATAAGCGAGAGTCTGCAGGGAAGGATGTTCCTTGTCACTGGGGCTGCCCCAAAGCAGCTTCTTCTCACCAAACCTGGAGCCCTGAGGAGTCACCCCTTTTTTCCAATTCCCTAAAGATGTTCTAGAAGCTGTAGCCTCACCAATAACATTGTCCATCTCAACTTCCTATTCCAAGATGCCTCCACCTTATGAATTATTTCCAGATCTTCTAGATATTTACGGCAGGGATGGAAGGATCTGGAGCTTTGGAATCCTTAAGCTGAGTCATGGAGACCCCACTGTTTGGTGTGGCTAATGGCCAGCTGCAGGCGGTGTTGAACACTTGAAATATGGCTCATCTGAATGGAGATAAGCATAAAATATAAACTGGGTGTTGGAGACTTATTACCACAAAAGAATGTAGGGGCTGGAGGGATGGCTCACAGGTTAAAGCGCTTGCCTAGCAAGCACTATATCAAGTGCTAAGTACCCAAGTTCGATTCTTCAGCACCACATAAACCAGGCCTGGTGATGCACACCTATAATCCCAGTACTCAGGAGGCTGAGGCAGGAGGATTGTGGTGAGTTCAAGGCCAGCCTGGGTTCCATAGTAAGTTCAGGACCAACCTGGGCTACAGAGAAGACCCTGTTTCAAAAAAAAGAATGTAAAACATCTCAAATAATGTTGAAATGATGATATAGTTGAAACTATTACATGTTTATTAAAGGACATCAAAGGCAACATTTTAAAGAGGCATCTTATATTCATGGATAAAAACATTCAAAGTTGGGCATGAGAATCCCAGCACTCTGAGAGCCTGAGGCAGTAGAATCTCAACTTTGAGCCTGGCCTGGGCAACTTAGTGATGTAGGCAGAATCTGTCTCAAAATTAAGACTAAAAAAGGAGTTGAGTGGGGATGTAGCTCAGTGTGATGGCCCTAGGCTCAGTCCCCAGTAATACACACACACGTGAAAACAAAATTCTCCTAAATTAATCTTTTCAATAATTGTATGTGGGGCTAGATGAATAGCACAGCAGTGAGAGCACCTGCCTAGCAAGCATTAGACCCTGAGTTCGATTCCCCAGCACCACACACACCAGACGTGGTGGTGCACGCCTGTAATCCCAGCACTTGAGAGGCTGAAGCAGGAGAATTGCTGAGAATTTGAGGCCAGCCTGGGCTCCATAGTGAGTCAGGACTAGCCTGGACCACAGAGGAAGACCCTGTCACATAAAAAAGTTGTATGTATCTAGGGAGTACCACACTATATTTTGATACAAAATGCTTATCTTGTTATACCTAAATTTAGAGATGTGATTACAACAGCCAAGGAAATTAATGACATCATCATCATCCTGTATGGTGACTTTTCCGTGTTTTATAGTAAGAGTACCTAAAATTTGCTTTATTTGCAGATGGCCAATGTACAGTGTATTTGGTATTGATTCTAGCCCACTGTACCATAGGTGTGACCGTTGAAGAGATTATGTCAACTTGAGGGGATTAGGAAGCATAGCTCCATTAGGATTAGGGTTTGGGAACCATGCCTAGATTGGGAAGTGAGAACCAGCCTGCATGAGAGTGTGAGTGACTTGTGGGCTGGCCAATGAGGGAAGCGCACCCACCCAGATATGGGCGGGCCAACTGGAACTCCAAGGTATAAAAGGAAGGAAGATGCGAGCTTGTTACAACTTCTTCCTCTGGGAAAGCTGGGAAACCTTCACAATTGTCTACGGACACCGACTTGCTACAAACCACAGATCGTCAGCACAGATTCACTCCAGTCTCGACTTGTGCCTGTCTGCCCGTCGCTGCTTTTCTGTTGCCCATCTTCAGTCTCCGGTCTTTGCCATTGTTCTTCAAACAACTGAGATCTACAGCAGACTCTCACTGGCTGCCCTGCAGTCCCGGACAGGAGATCTACTTCGTGGCTGAGCAGCCATGTTGGACTATCTCTATCCTCACATTTGTAAGACTTCCTAATAGATCAGCTTTGTTATAAAATCTGTAAATTCTGCCTTTTGAAGAACCCAAACTAGGACAGTAGGTGACAGATGTGTTGCTTCTGTGTCACTGTCACTTTGTGTCCTCTGAGCACCTTCCCACATCCCCTTCTCACCTCATGGCCTTCCTGACAACCACTGTGGTGCTTTGTATTTTCTGTTTATTTATTTATTTATTTACTTATTTATTTTTGAGACAAGGTCACCCTCTGTAACCAGGCTGGTCCTGAACTCACTGTGTAGCCCAGGCTGGCCTCAAACTCAGCAATCTTCCTCTCTCGGTTTCCCAAGTGCTGGCATTACAGGCATGCACCACCATGCCCAGCTTACGTGGCGATGGGAAATTGACCCAGGGCCTTGTGCTTGGTAGGCAAATTTGCTAACCACTGACCTACACCCTTCACTCAGGCTATTTGGATTCCACATATAGGTAAGATCACGTGTCTGGCTTATTTCGCTTAACATAATGTCCTTCCCATTCATCTGTGTTGCTGCAGATGGCAAAGGATCTTTGTGTGTGTGTGTGTGTGTGTGTGTGTGTGTGTGTGTGTGTTTATCTATCTATGCAAATTATCATTTCATTTTTTGAGGCAGGGTCTTGCTATGTGGTCCATGCAGGCCTTAAACTCTCAACGTGGCCCAAGCTGGCTTGGATCTCACAGTGATCCTCCTGCCTCAGCCTACCGAGTGCTAGGATTACAAGCACACACCACTTGGCTAAGGTCTCCTCTTTATGGTCAGGCTGCATAAATATCCCTGTGTATCTGTGCCGCTATTTCCCCATCCCTTCTGAAGAAGGCCGCAATGAACACGTGAGGCCGGTGTCTACAGCGGTGCTAACTTTGCCTTGCTTTAACCGCTGAGCCATTCCTTCAGCCCCTTCCTAGGATATTAATGATGTTGACCACATTTTCATATTTGTGTTGGTATTTCTGCATCTTCTTTACAGAAATGTCCTTTGCCTACTTTTAAAACAGATCACGGTAGAGGGAGGAGTTGGTTTTGCTACTGAGCTGTGAGCTCCTCCTACACATCAGCTATTACCTTCATCAGTTAATCTCTAGGCTGTAACCCGCGCGATCGTCTCGCCAGCAAGAACACACGCGGGCACCAGGATCCTTCTGCAGCAATCGTTTATTATAACATTGATGAGAGGAAGACCCCAA
>PVKB01001684.1:278527-374569 GCA_004027205.1 Ctenodactylus gundi | reverse complement strand
CAAGGCTTGTATTTCTAATCCCTCTAAATATTCAAACTATAGCCTTACACAGGGGTTTTTATCTAAGTTATTAATTCTAACCAAAGCAAGTAGGGCTAATGTCATGTAATTGACTATGCCACTGTGGATTATAATGAAAATAATGGCAAATATCCCTTTCATTCTAGGGTTAATCCTTGGATCTGAGGTTCACATCCTGTGATGCTGAGCTATTTAAAAGCACTATATTCTATAATTTCAAAGAATGAACATTAAAACCCAAAGGCAGAATTCTAACTAACATGAAAGTCAAATTCAGTAGGTATAAATTATTTATCAAATTCTAACATTGTCCAAGAGGAGAGAGAGGGAGAGAGGAGGAGAAAGTGAGTTTATTTCATATAACATACAAACATATGAAAAAGACGAGAAAGAGCAGGAATGAAAGAGGTGACTGGAAGAACACAGTGCAGGAGATAGAATTTCTTTAAGGAAAAAAAATCACCAGAAAAATTTGGAAAACTGTCATGAATTGAGAGGATTTTCACTGAAAGGAAAATATGTCTTCAGAGATCAATAAAAATCTGCAAAACAGATAAATGAATTAAGGAGCTTTAACTTTTCTCTGAGATTGATTTTTGTGTTTTTGACCTTGAATTTTCTCTTTGGTTTTGCCACTGACCCTCTCCTGTTGTCATGGCAGCCCGCTTCATGTCCCTCACAAATCTGTAGCCTTGGATTCATCTTAAAACTCAAACTTCACCATGTGAATCTTCCTGTTTGAAGTTTCTCTTAATGGTTCCCAGTCACTTTTGGAATGTTACTTCTGCCTGTGTACTGCATTTCTCCTACCTCACAAGTACCCTCTTCCTCCTTTGAGCCTTCTCTTGCGTCTAGGTCTTTGTGTCTGTGATCCCTTTGCTTGAAATAAGCTGACCTCAGTGTCCCTTCTTTCCCTAGGGAGGCCCTATCATTCTAATCAACTTAGAGCACGAAGGGGCTTCTTTGTAGAGAGCCTTTCAGCTACCTCACTCCTTTTGAGGGCTCTAGTGGTTCCAATGACCCCACCCTGTGCTGCTTCATCATGTGCTTTCCCCTGGGTTTGCTTTTTTCTTCTGTAGCACCTCATGGGTGTTGCAATACTTCATCGCAGGGTCTGATGCCTTCATCAAACCAAATTCTGCATAGCCCTCAGCGTATGCTAAATAGTCAATACACACTAAACTAATAGGTGAAGAAATTAGAAAAAATAGAGTATAAAATATAAAACAAAAATGTGTGAAAGGTAAAGACTAAAAATCATTTTTTTAAAGTGAGACTTCTTAAGCTCATAACAGATATTCTCATTCTGCTTTTTAAAAGCTTTAAACACTCGGTAGAATGGAAACCATCTGATTTAACATTGTACCAATAGTGCATTAGTGATAACGTGAAATGCTTGGCAGAGCTAGTACATTATTTATGCCAAAACATAACCAACTGATCAGATTTAGACCCTATTATATAACGTCACAGTCTTAAGACTCTTGCATTCAAGAATTGCCAACAGTGATAGCGGTATGCCATTCACAAATGAGTCCTTCAGGTAAAGAGGTTTGTGAAGGAGACCAGTCAGGCTGACATTCTTACTTTCTAAGAAGACTTCCTATCAGTACCGGATGTAGCTCCTACATGTGAGTGCTTATCACTGGCATGTTCTATTTGGGTTGAATAAGTAATTCCGAGAGCACAAACATGATATATACTGCCTGCTGTGACAGCTACTCTTCAATTATAATAATCCCTCCTCTCAGACCTGCTTTATCAGGAATGAAGAATGGCTTATGATGAACACCTCTAAGTGACATTCTGTACTGGTAGAATGTTAACAAGATTCCCCCAAATACGTTTTTATACACTATTGTAGGATGAAATTCTTCTATCTTGTAATTTGATATTAATTTATTACATATTCTCCATTATAAATATTAGAAAACATTTCTCAAGAAAGAAAGAGTATTAGAGACAAAGACAAGTAGCCATTATAATTCTCCCTCCCTTTTACCCACATGTCCGCACACCCGCAGCCACAACCTCCCCACACAAAAACATCTCAAATACAAAACACAACTAAATTAAGTTTCCCGTATCTTTTAGTGAAGAGCTTACTGTGGAGATTGTGATGTGATTGACATTTTCCATCTTAAAATATGAATTTTAAAATGACTATCTCTAACATGCTAACATTTGGTTTAGACAGGTTAAGTTTAAAGATAGAACCATAAAAGAAACATTTCTTTAACCTTCCAAAAAAAGACAAATTGTGAATTACCTCTCTTCATACAGTACACTATATATTTACTGATACAAAGAAAAGAAAAACTCTCTCGAACATTTTTGCCTATGCTTTTTTTTTCAATTTGAAGAGACAAAGATTTTTGCCAATGATATTAAATGTCATTTTATAATTTCCCAATGTCTGATTTGGGCAACTTTTAAAACGAAGTCATTATCACAATATCAAATGAAATCACAAATTACACAACCAGTAGTTTTAATATTATAAAAATTCTATATGTAATTTTGAGAAAAATATTATTCATTGACCCAAATATTAATAATGATACAAAGACATATTTTATAGTATTAAAAGGGAATAAAGCTTGGGAGCTTACATTTTAAAAATACCTTTTCATATTGCACTGCACATTATACATTAACAAATATAAAAAATTAAAGAAATTACTAAATTTAGGCCAAATTAAAAGGTTGAATTTTAGAGTACTTTATAATTTCAGAAGGAGGACTAATATTTTTAAGACAAATTTTCTTTTTCTTATCTATTATCTAAGCAAAGATGAAAATATACTTTCCCAACATTATGTCCATTTTACAGAACAACAAAAGAAAAACTCAAAAGGTAAAAGATGGGAGGAGACTGACTTTTAAAAATGAATAAAGTTGTTTGTTTGAGATGGAGTCTCTAATATTCCTAGGCTTGCTTCTAATTCATGGGTTCAAGATATCCTCCTGTGTCAGCCTCCTAAGCAGCTGGTGCTACAGTTGTGCACCATTAGTCTCAGTTCAGGATGATGGTGTGTGTGTGTGTGTGTGTGTGTGTGTGTGTGTGTGCGCGCGTGTGCGTGTGTGCACCCTACTGGGGATTGAACAAAGAACCTTCATCTGTGAGCTACAGCCCCACATTTCTTTTGTACTTTATTTTATTGTTTTATTTTTGAAAAAAGCTTTAATCTCAGTCGTGAATTTGTCTAGTATTATGGTTTGATTATGGTTTGGATCTCAAATGTCTCCCAAAAGTCTCACGTATTTGGATGTTATGAATTATCTATGGGGCCATGTGCTGTTAGGTGATTGGGGCCCAGGCTAGAGGGGTGGATTATGGGATTATGATAGATCACAGGGGAGAGGTGGAGGATAGGCATGTGGCAGGTTATATGTTACAGGCATGTGGTAGTCTAGGGGATTATGCATAGAAAGGGAAGAACACGGAGGCTGGATCTGGAAGAAACAGATCACTGGAACAGGACCTGGAAGGATAGGACCCTAGTCCCTCCCCTCTTTCTGGAGACCTGGATTCCTGTTTGCATTGCCGTGAGGAGTTGCCTCCACCGCTGCATCTGCCATGTACTGCCCCTGTTGACAACTGCTTATCAATGGACTGTGACCATCTGAAACTGCGAACTAAAAAATTTCCTTCCTTATTTGTGTACATAGGGTATTCTGTGCCAACAATGAAAAGTGACTAAGACTCTCAGGCTGTGCTCGAATTTCTAGTCTTCATGCCTCAGCCTCCCATGAAAACAACTTCAAATCAATTTCCTTATTCTCTTCCTAAATTATAGTTTGTGGTTCAGCGTCTGTGAATTCCTGAGAAATGTACAGTCCTAGGTGCACTCTGGGCATGATAAATTAGAATTTGCATGGTAACAAGATTCCCCGGTGATCTGTTCATTTGTATTAAATCTCAGGAAATTATATTCTATCACACGGGTTTATATAATTCATTTCTCCATGGAGCTCAGAAAGATTTAACATAGCTCACATGCATAATGTTTCATTGATAATAAAGGGGTATGCTCTAACTTTACCAACAGAAAAAAAATCATATGCATAGAGGATAAGATTTACCATATATTACACTGCCCATGATAATAAATTTGGTTTGAGAAATCAATATTTAATTGATTACTATATATAGTTCTAAAACTTAAAGCTATAAACTTAAAACTGTTTAAAATAATGAAATATAGGCAACTGTTATCAATTTTATATGATTTCAATTTGTATGCTCCAAAATATTACTTTCTGTATTATTTTTCTTATTGTTTTAGACTATCAGTAACTAAAATTTTATAAATCTATGTAGATACATTAAAAACTGTTTACGTTCTATTAGGTATACTGCACTGGCCATACAAGAAAATTTATAGTCACCTTCCCAACTTGAATGATTTTTTAAATACCAGATATTTAGTTATTTTTAATAGTTTTCATGACTAATTGCAATAAAATAATATATACTTTTCTATACTTGCTAAAGTAGCACACAATATGTGGAATAGTATATTAAATAATGAACAAGATGAAATTTCTACTCTCAAATACACTCAAATTCATCAGGGGAGTTAAGACATATACACAAATAAGTATGATTAATTTCAGTGACAAAGAAACTGCTATGGGAACTCAGGGAGCAGTCACTTCTGATTTGTGGAATTAGCTAAGACTTCCTGAAGGAGAAATCATTTAAACTAGGCCAAGGAGGACAGCTGGGTAATAATAAAAAGGAAATAGTAGTAAAGAATGTTTCATCTTTGCAGAGAGCAACATTTTCACATGGTGGATCCTGACAAAAAGTGCCCAAGGGATAACGGGGTAACAAAAGAGTATGTTAATATTTACATAGATACTTCTATCAAAACACACAAAAAGGAAACTTAAACACACACACACACACACACACACACACACACACACACACACATATATATATATATATATATATATATATATATATATATATATATATAATACATAAATAAACAACAGGATGGCAAGACTGGTACAAAGGAGAATAAAACAGAGTGATTAATTTAAAATTGGTGGGGGAAAGAATCTCTGGAATATAGCTTGCTACTAATTGGTTAACATTCTACAGAGCAATAGCAATGTAATATTTGAGGATTATCTCTTCCATTAAAAGAATTTAATCTTGTAAAGGTTAATCTGTAACTTTGCATTCTAATACTAATGAATGGTAAGTGGCAACTCAAGGTTACAATCCCAAAGGCCTTCACCAGACTCCTTTGTTACTTTGACAATGGCCTGAACTATCTGCAAATGACTACATCTAGATAAGTTTTTAATTGATTTGTTGAAACTACTCTGTCTAGTGACTCTTATCATCTCCACTTTGCAGGGGAAACTAGGTCTTAGTTAGACACGTCAGGTAAACTGTGCAAAGCACATAGGCGATACACAAAGATCTGATATAGTAATACAGATCTCTTAGATTTCCAACACATCATCTGCCTTTTCACAACACAAGAACAGTGCACACTTCTTCTGTTCCCGACAAATCTTAGGGATAAACTGACTAAAGTTAATTTAATTTTAAAAAGACAACCGGAACTGCACACACAAATAAAGAGATTAATATTCCAAAGAGTGAAAGAAGAGAAGTTGGTAAACATAGTGACAAAATACCAGGGGCAGTGGCCAAGGCACACAATTCTAAGATTGTACAGAATGTTAAAACAATAATACTCTTAAGTGTATCCTGCGGGACAAGATGGACAAAAGCTTTGGGAATATATAAAATAGAAATGTTATCTAGTTATATTCTATTAAGGTGCTGAAATTTGCTTTTTTTGTGTGTGTGACAACAACACTTTTGAGGATCATAAATCTTTCTGTGTTTCAGTGTAAAGTTACTGTGTCTGCTATAGTTTGAATATCATTTACCCCTTGAAAAACTCACACTGAAATTTAATCCTGATTAAGCAACTTATTAATAAATAAAACCTGATCAAAACTTTAAAATAGAATTTAGAGCTCTGCCCTCATAAATACCAACCTCAATCCACTCATAATATTAACGAATTAATGGGTTAAAATCTTATCTTGAGACGAATCTTGCATAGCAGCCAATTCAGGTCGTGTGTGTGTATGTGTGTGTGTCTGTGTGTGTGTGTGTGTGTGTGTGTGTGTTCCCTTTTACCATGTGGTTCCCTGTAGCATGGTCAGATACAGTGCTAGCAAAAAAGGCATCGGTCGACATGGTCATTCAATTTTGGCTCAAAATCATGAGTTGCAACAAACCTCTTTTCATTGTAATGTTTCAGTTCATGATATTGTATTACCAACAGGAGCACACAGACAAAACAAGATCTTTCCTGTATTTGTACATAGTTTTCAAGATACTACATATCTAGTTTTGACATATGGCTAACTATAGTTGGGTCATAAAGATCCCTGTAAGGTTTTCAGATGTTGAATTAACCTCTCCATGAACCTTTTAAACTCACTATGTAGCTAGGTGGCATGAGGATGGAAGCATGAAGGATAGAGTACCGCAGTGTTTAGCTTCCTCTGTGTAGCACAGGACCAAACCCCCTGGCCAGACAGATCCAGTTCTAAAAGCATATCTAACTTTATTAAACTTCCAAAGAAAGAAAAACAAAGATGGAGAAAGGGCAAAATGATCGATGTTTTTCTACAGAGTAGTAGGAAAGATGAGCAGAAAGAAAGGGTTCAATGTGTAGATGCTCAGGTTTCAATATCAATTTTCCTAATTTCTAGATATACATGATCTTGGATTTAGTGGATTTATGTTGTTATTTTTCTATTATTTTCTGAGTTTCATTTTCCTTTAAAGCTTGAGTAATGAAAATACTTATATGATTTCTTAAATGTGTGATTGTATAAAGTGCTCGCGATAGTTTCTGACACACAGTAAGTGCTATATATACACTTGTTAAATATGTAGATACACATAATACTTTCCTTTCTTTCGCTTACAGCATGTGGAAATATCACCTTCAAACAACCAGGGCACAATTACATTTAAAGCGATAAAATGTTAAGGGTTGTATTTTGAGAAAACACAGATATCGAATACCTAGGATATAACACCACCTATAGTTACAATAATTTATGACCATATTTTAGTGGATGCAGCTGCATAACAGATATTTTTAAAACTATTTAGAATTGTGTAAAATTTTGTCACTTTAATATTGTGCCCTGAGTAATTAATTGTGATGTTTCCATCTGCTGTAAGCAAAATAAAATAATAATATGCATAGTTACAGATTTATCAAATGTATGTATAACACTGTGTGTCAGAAACTATTATAAACAGTTCAGACAATCACACACTTAAAAACCTGCAACATTTTAAAAAAATCAGCTTTCTATTCTCTGACAATATTTTTTTCTTTTAAAATATTGAATTCATCTATAGAGTTCTGCTTTTAAAACAGCGACTTCATCTATAAATTCCTTTTCTCCACACATCCTTAGATTCACTTTCTCAAAAAGTATCTGGGAACCCTCATACTAGTGTGAGTTCAGACTTGTCGTGTGACTATTCCCTAAAGCAGCGGTCCCGTCCTTTTAGACCCCAGGGACCGGTGTAGTTGAAGACCCTTTTCCCAAGGACCCTGACGCGGGTGGTGCGCTTTGTTCTGTAGAAGGTAGTTGGAGCGCAGCTTGGGAACGCTGAGCCCAAGCAGGAGCTGAGCGAGCAGTGAAGCCTGCCTCTCGTCTGGCAGCAGCAGCAGCCCCGGGACCCAATAAGGAGCGGCCGACAGGGGGCAGAGCTTTGCCTACTGCTCACCCGTTGCTCACTGCTCACTTGTCCTACGGGCCAGGCCTCCCAAGGCTGCTGCCAGTCTACAGGGGAAGTGGGTTCCCCGGGAAACAACAGAATATCAATAGCATCCGCATACCAGCTACAGGACGAAGACTGCATAAGTTATGTACAAGTATCGGGCCATTTGCATGAGACTTGAGTATCTGGAGCATTTGTTATTCCTATGTGATGGATGTGTGTGTGAGGGGGTGTGTATGGGAGTGGGTATGTAACAGTAGTTGACTGTACTTTCTCCCTATACAGGATAATATGATTTTTATTAAAGTTTCATAGTACTTCATGACTAGTTAATTACATGATGTTAACGTGGGTTTGGAGTCATTAGAGACATATTAGCCACAGTACACTCTAAACTCTTAAGCTTTATCTTATTGCACTTGGTCATTTGAATTGTTGATTTAATAAACTCCGCCATTATCTTAATTGGGATTTTGCACTGTAATGATTCTATCTCATAGAATTAATTACTATATTGTTTTGCAGAAACCTGGGACAAAATCTCCAAGTCCCATAGCCATTCTTAGTGTTTTTATTGTAAAGATATTTTCTGGCTTTCCATATTTTAGTGTTTATAATTTAATTACAATCAGGTAAATTTTCTTTAATATTTTATATGTAGTGGGACATTTATATATTAGCCCAATAAAAGTAAACATTTATCCATTAGACTAAATCTAATGAAATCTTTTTCTCATGATATTTAACCTTGATAAAGAACATACAATTTTATCTGAGAATTTTTCTTGAGTTTACTGTTGTACTAGTATTTTCATCATTCTTTTCATAAATCTGAAAACTGCTTATGTTTATTAAGTCACTTAGAAGTTTTGAATCTTCAAGTACTTTAAAGATGAAAAACCTTTATTTAATATCACTTGACTTATGCAAGCACAAAATACATAACATTTTTGATTTCCATTATGTAAGTCTTAGAATGCAGTTCGTATATTCTATGTGATATAGAACTTTAATATATGCATTATTAAAATTATTTTTATAAGAGAAAGTAATAAATTGCCACAAACATTTTATATCCATATGATGTTTATTGAGAATTTATTATTTGAGAGGCTTGCTGTAAAACTAGATAGATAACTTTAACACAGCAACAAGTTAACAATTTGACTGAACATGCTATTATAAATATACATTTTATAAACCATCTTTAGGCCTAGTCTTCTGCACAGATTATAAACCTAAGACCATATCTGGCTGTATGTGCTTCAACTAGATCACTTTAGTAAAATTTAGTAAATTTTAAAGCATGTCCATATTTGAACAGTAGAGGGAGCTCTAAAAAAGCTTAGCAAATAGATAAAAAGCAGTATGTTTGTATAAGATTCTAAGTAAAAAGTACTGAAAGGTGGTAGATTTGTGAGTTAATAAATATATTTCATTCTAAGTGATATGCTTTTGTTACATACTTTAGGTGAGATGTTTTGTTCATTTGCAACTCTTTTTTCCTTTCTTTATTTCATTTTCTCTTTGTTTTTGAGATGGTCTCATTCTTTAGTCCACACTGGTCCGGAATTCACTATGAAGGTCAGGCTGGAGTTGATGTCATGAAAATCCTCCTGCCCCAGCCTACCAAACTCTGTGATTGCAGATGAGCACCACGATAACTGGCTTTGCAATTCTTTAAGTTAAAGGGCTCTATATGCATAGAAGTCACTTTTTGCTATTATTTGTGCCCCATATAATTTTTACTTAAATATGTCCAGACTGAGTTTTTTATATGACTTTTACATCTACATGTGTTCTAGATGTATGAAAAGATGATCAATTCTGAAACTATTAAGTTACCGAAAAGCTCAATTGTTCTAAACAACTTTGGCATCCTTACTCTGTAAATCTTGTCAAAATTGTTGGAGTGGGGGACGTGGGGGCAGCTCCGAAAAAACACAATGCTTTCTATCTGGTGGCTCTTGTTAGTTGACTCACTGATGTTATTTACTGAGGGCTTACTGGGATCTTGATGCAGTTCTAGGTTCCTTAATAAAAATGACCTTCATTTTGCTCTGATAATGAATTTGATAACTGGAATGAAAGACATGTTGCTTCCAGAATACTAATGAAAAATGAACACTGTTGAGAATATCAATCTGAACTATTTTCAATTCCAGAAAATCACACACAAGAAAACTAGAGGAAAAGAAAATTTAGACTTCAGCCAAAATACCTTTTTAAAATACCTGTGTGTTGGCAGTTTTCATAGAGCATGAACATAGCCTAATGCTGAAAAACACTCTTTTTACTTGAATTCACAGTTCTAATCACAATGTGAGGAACAAAGGACAGTGACTGACATCAATAAATGGCCCCGAACCTGTTGCAGGAGAAATTATTGTTCCTCTTCAAAATGACATAAGTGCAACACCAAATGATAGTGAAAAAAAACATGTTAAGTGAAATTTATAAATATGAATTTTAAAAATACCAAAATATAAACTTGTAGATACATCAACAGCTTAATAAGCATATTTTTCTGTGGAAGGACAATAATGCAATTTTCAAGATGTACATGAATTTTAGTTCGAGGTCGCTGCTTCCTTCCTTTTTATTGCCCATGATGCACTGTGTTGGTCCTTTCCTTACCTCACATCCCCCCCCCCCCTTTTTTTTTTTCCCCTCGCTGTGGGTCTTGTTTATTTGCAGGTCACAGCTTTATTTCGATTTTCCCTGCTGTGTTGGAGTTAAAACAAATTACTTTAATGTATTTTCCTAAAGGTAGCTGAATTGGACTTTCTTTTCTGTGGATAAAGATACAAATGGCTTAATAAATTTATTTTCAGGTGGTTGCTTTTTAGTGCCTCTGTGGCTGACTTCCTGCTGTAGATTCTCAGTGTGGTACCACCAAATATTTTGAAAGAGGCCAGGAGATTTGAGCCGTTGCTTCTCCTGATGAGTGTTCCTCGATGCAGACCTTACTCCTACCGCATCTCTTTTTCTTTCTTCCTCTCCATCTTCTTCCTTCCTTTCTTTTTTTCTCTTATCTCGTCCATTGCATTATTTCAAGTGCTGTTATTTTGTTTACACTAAAAACCACAACACCAGTTACAAGCCAAGTCACTGTGGTTAGGATCAATGGAGCAGGCTATAATGTCTGGATTCTGAGGCAGGAGGATTGCAAGTTCAAACCCAGCCTGTGCAACTTAGTAACTTAGCAAGACCCTATCTTACATTATAATGAACGAATAAATACATAATGGTCTTGAGGTGTGGCTCAGTGTGAAGGCCCTGGGGCCAATCCCCAGAACCAAAAAAAAAAAAAAGAAAGAAAGAAAGAAAGAAAGAAAGAAAGAGAAAAAAGAAAAAATAAATCCCTTGTGATTAATTTTTACTGTCTTGAACCTTCTATTTTATAATAGAATTACACTAAATGAAAAGCAGAGGCATTTTTAAAGAGTCTGAGCTTGATTCTTTATTGTATTCATAGTTATGATAGGCTGAAAAGGAGTTTCTCAATATAAAATATTTCGGTCAATAGAAAAAAAAGTACAATGCAGAGATTCCAGGCCCTCTTCCTGACCTAACATACACAGTAGCCTAAGGACTCCGCTGGCCCAGGCAGCATGTATGGAGCTGACTGATGCACCCGGGTGTGACAAGGCTTTTGCACTGATTATCATGATCATTTTTTCTCACTGATCTGTGCAGCCCAGGTGATTCTATTGCTAGAAAATTTTTGTTTATGAAACTTGGCCTTTGAACACATATAGATCTTCCAGGCAGAAATGTCTAAGTTACCTCCTGGTCCAACTGGAGCCTGTAGAAATTATGGCCTCTTTTATTTGGGTATGTCCTTGGTGTTCAATTCTCTACTATGCCTATGAATCTGAAAACTCTGCTGCCCAGCTTGGACATAGATTTCAACCTTGGAAGCAGGACTCGGGCATTCAAAACTTCCTGGAAGAAATAATTCACTGTTCTGTCTGGATTGAGGTGGAAACTTAGTGGATAAAGAAACCTGTATGAACTTATGAAGAAATTTCAATTTCCCCCTAACTACACGCTCACAGTGACAATGAACTTAGTGATGGTTCCAGATAATGACAGTTTATTACTCTTTTGAAGAAGTAAATTACTGTGTGATATACACAGCTGACAAGGGTGGGTCTGTAATGGAAGTTGATAAAACTATGCAAAATTTCATGACTTGAGATAACAATGAACTTTCTTCTTAACTAAACTTAGACCATCAATATGTAGACAACTAAAATAGTTCATTATTTACTTATCAAAAATAAGCAAATAAAAATGAAATAATTTCACTTTTCCAGTGAGTGAGTTATACTTACCATGTAGCTAATCCTTAATTTAAAATTTAAAACTTAGTTCACTACAGGGAAAAATCCAATAGAGGAGATATTTATTATATTTTACATTTGATATTTAATACTTAAAAAATTTAGATAGAGATCTACATATTTCTTTTACTTGTGACTTCCTAAAGGGAGAAACAAAGGGAAAATGTATTTTAAGTAATACAGAAAATTTTATAGTAAACTATATATGATGAAACTGGAATCTAAGAAAATTAACATAGAATTTAAGAGCTACTGTCTTCACTAGGTACAATTGTTTACAAGAATTTTTAAGAATCTGTGGCTGTGTGTGTCAAAGTCTATATGCACACACATATAACCCTATTTTCAGTAATACTAAGTAGTTTGCCTGTTAATACACTATCTCTTCTGAGGTTAAGTTACAATCCCATAAAAATGGAAAAGCAATTTATTTTACAAATAAATCAAATTACATGAGTCACATATGTAATAATATATCAAAAATCAATATGATTTTTTTTTCCCTGTACCACTCTCAGGCAGTTTATGACATTGAAATCTCATTGGAGCATTGAAAATGAACACGAAGTGTTGGGAAGTGGAGCCACCTTTATCCATTTGAGTAATTCCAGGACCGTTTTGGCTTCATTTGTAAGCAAAAAGGCAATAGGTTTCTCTGCTTGCCTGAGACTGGCATGATTTAAACGCTGGCTCTGACTTAATTTTTCATTTTCATTTTCTTCTTTCAGCTTCAAAAGTCCCTAATCAGATAATAAATTATATGGTCACCCCATATATGCAACTTTTTTCTTTACAAAGTAAATATAAAAAAGTTTTAAAGAAAATAATAGATTCCTTAGTAAAAGACTAAAGACCACATCATACCAGTATTGAATTATTTAAAAATAGCTAAAGGCAAAAAAAAAAAATCTTTTAAATAAATGCATTTGTGTTATGAATATAAACAGACGTCAGTTTTCTATATTTTCCGGTATTATGTAGGTTGTTGACTTGTCTACATGAAGTTTACAGTAAAAGAAAAAACTCCTGCTGAGAAAATGTGAACCACGAGGGTCTGAAGGAATGGCTCAGCGCTTTCGCCTGTCTAGCTAATGCTGAGTCAAGTGCTAAGTGCGTGAGTTCCTTTCCCCAGCACCACATCAACTGGGCGTGGCGGAGCACACCTGTAGTCTCAGCTTTCTGACACTAAGACAGGAGGATTGCCATGAGTCCAAGACCAACCTGAACTCCATAGTGAGTTCAGGACCGACCTGGGCTACAGAGTGAGACCCTGTCTCAAAAATGAATAAATAACTAAATAAGAATCACGAAGGCTTCCTGTGTTATGCTCTCCCACCTCTGTGTTCTGGGGGAAGAGTTCACCGTTCCAGGTCGGAGAGCACCAATAGGTTACACTTGAAAAGGTCATGGCATCACAAAACCTCAGAACATTAACTTGTATTACAAAATTTTGCCATTAAGTTCTTGTTTTCTGACTGATGTAGGCCACATACATATAATTTGAATAAAAATGTGAGAGAAAAATCCTGGATCAGTGATTGTCATCTTTGTTAGAATTATTCCATATTACCACTGGGTCAATGCAGAATAAAAAGATGTGGTGATTTTCTCTAACCAAAAAATGCACAAGTGAGACCAACTTCTTGTGGCAGTAATTGGCCCTTCATTTTTGAAGCATTTAAAAAGCATTTGAGAAGCCTCCTTTGTACAAAGAAGAAACCATCTTTTCTAAGTATAAAAAAAGACAATTTTGAAAATGCAAAGTGCATAATATTCAGGTGGTAGCTTAATTTTATATTATATTTAAGGTTCAGAAATAGAGAAATATTTATAACCTAGACTTCATGATCTCTAGAGATATTACTGTTAGGGTACAAAAATGCTATAAAAAAGCTTCAAGTAAAGTAATTAATAGTGTAGATCCTGAGAATTTATTTCTTATGGTGATAATTTATGTCAAGTGGCAAACATTGATAACATGTCTCTCAGGAACAATATTTATTTTGCAGTGTAAACACATTTAAGTCCTCGAGTACTTGATGCAGGCTCATTATTATCTTCTTTTCCACCAATAACCATGACATTAGGTCACAAATTGACAACTCAGAACCACCCAACAGAGATCTGAGAATTCTAACCAATTATTTTCACATCCCCAAAACTGACCATCACATTGCAATTGCAATTGTTCAGTATGCAAAGGAAGAAAAAAAAAAAAGATTAGAAGTCCAACTTGGCCTTTTTAAACAAATTAAGACAAACATTCATGGTTCTTAACATAAAGATATTTTCAGTTGCTTCACCTGGAAAAGGTGTGGTAGCTTAGTAGTCTCAAAATTATTATAGTTACTGATTTCTGATTTCAAAATAATCCATTAATGTACTCAGCAGCCCCATTAATACAAATTACTGGGGACAGTTATATTTATGAGAAGGACAACGCAGAGAATCTGGTGAGATAGATGATTTACCTATTTTATTTACTAATACAGGGATAAGGTCATTTCTTAATTAACAATCTCATCATACCTTCCATAAGTTTTCTAGGCACTCCGTACAGCTTACTAAAAGCTTCGTTAGGCTGAGGAATGACAGGCGAATTTCCAGAGATCATGTCAAGTTTTTCCTTCTTTCTTATCATCCTCTACACCCCCAAAAAACTATTAATTCAAGCCTGAATGGAAAACAAATAGTTGAGAGGAGGAAAGAATAAAGAATGTATGATGAGTGCTGCTTATCGTGCTAATCAGGTCTTCTAGTAACAATATATATTCATTGAGTTGAAATTTTTCATTGGAAATATGTATCTCATCAGAGATGGAGCATGGGTGGAATCAGAAGTGTATAGTTTAGCCAAATACCTCATTGTTAGTGAAGAATACAAGTTTAATGACATAAAGGTCATCCCAAGCCTTCTATACAGGACAATATGAATAGAAAGAGTGACAGTCTCAGGACAAAATAAATCTACTTCATCCAAAATGATCAAGTGAAGGATAATGACTTTTATTCACCAAAGTTTGCTTTGTAAGAATGGAAAAGGAATTGGATGAAAAAGTATAATGACTGCTAAGGATGAAAGTGACCTTACCTCTCTGCTTACCATGGTACCACATACAGTGAAGAGAAAAGGCTGCAGGACATTCAAAAGACAAAAATAATCCTAAAATAATCATGTCTAAATTAAGGAAATATATTCAATCACTCTAATCATAATCTTGATGTCTACCAATTACTGAGCATTGGCCTCAAGCCAAACATTGTAAGAAATATATTCTATATGTTATTTTCCATTTTCCTAAGAATGCTGCAGGGAAAATACAATTATGATCATTTTATAGAGGGATAAAGTAATTTTTTTCAAGGAACAGCCAAGAATTGATAAGATATCAGAAATGTGATCTGCTGCCTGAACTATGATATAACCTTGAATATCCAAGTAGTAAGATATTGGGCGCTTAAGGTAAAAAAGCCATGCTGTTGAACCTCTAGAGACTTACACACTAGGAAATGCAAATGGTTGTCGCCCCTTTCTGAGATCGGAGAGATGGCATCAGTTGTGTACACAAAAGTTCCTGAAGGTGACTCCTTTGTCCGGCATGATGAGGGAACGTTCAGGTAATGAAGGGAGGGAAGATGAATTCACATACAAACTTACATGGATGTACAGCTTAGAGAACAGATGTTCTTATGACAAAGGTTGGAAGAACATCTGCCTTTCTTAGAGAAAGGGCCTAGATCAAATAGCAATGAAAATAAGAGATGAAGAGCAGGCAGGCAATTTTTACATGCAAATCGTGCTCTTACTTTGGGAATGCTTGTTTGCCTTATCTCAGCTGCACTGTAATTTGCTCTCTGAGCTGCAGCACACCCTGTGTGTACCATATGCTCAGCACACAGACGCTCCTGTAGTCTGTCCCTAAATGCTCCTTGGACACCAACTAATAAGATAGTGTATCTCAATTTCTTTAGTATTCCTTGTTTTGAATGTGATAGGCACTTGACAGTAATTGACCATTTATGCTGATGATTTAAAAAACAAAGATCATTTCCAATTCAGATCAAGCCAATTAAGGCAGAGGAAAGATGATTACTCAACACTTGCTATTATGAGATATTTCTGCCTGGTTCTGGTGGCACAAGGCTGTAAATCCTAGCATTCTCGGAGGCTGAGGCAGGAAGATTACAAGTTCATCCTGGGCAGGTTAGTGACTTAGTAAAACCCTATCTCAGAATCAAAATCCAAAATAGGGTAGGGATGTAACATAGTATGAAGGCCCTGGGTTCCAGTCCCTCCCCAGCACTGGAGAGAGGGAGAAGAGGAAGAAAGAAGGGAGGTAAGTTTGAGGTAAACACAATTTAAGGAAAATGACCACATTAGCATCATCTTCTGACTGTATGTTTCTAAGGCAAGTAACCAGTTTCCTGTTTTTTTTTTTTTTATTTTGTCATCATCTTTTCAATTACTATTGACAGAAGATATTTTATGGTGGAAGCAGCTATATTCATTAATGGTATGCACACCTACATAAATCACTTAGGAATATATATGACCTTGTTCAGATTAGGACAACATAGCCACTAACACTACTGAGAGGAACTACTTGGGAAAATCAGTTACTATAATTTGAAAGCACTCATCTCTCATGCCTGTTCCAATAACTCAAAAAGACATAGTGAAAAGAATATCAGGCAAGAACCCTGATATATATATGGGAAAAATGCAATGCCCTAATTACCCTTTTATCAGAGGAGAATAAAAGTATAATATTATAAATATGACTTTTATTTTCTATAACACATTATTCAGAATAAAGAACGAGGCTCATGCATTTGCAAGACGAAATAGATATTACTATTCTGATAGTTAATTGTGTCACTATGACAAGAAAATATTTTCAAACTAGTATTATCAAGCTTAAAGCAATCTATTACTTTACTGTGACAGTTTATTTCTCAAAATACAGAAAACCATATTTTTTCGAAACTTCAACTTCAAAACTCTGAAAAGTATTTGAAGAAATTTATGCTTCTTGGAATAACGTATTTTCCTTCATTCTGAAACTGGGATAGAATTGTTGAGAAATGTCAGAAGAGAAGTCATATCCCAGAGAATTTATTCAAAATTTACCATTTTCATTTCCCATGAAAACATGAAATCCACTTGCCAAAGAGTTTACATTTGATTCTTTTAGCATGAAATATAAGTATGACAGCAATGAGATTTGCTCTACTTAGGTTTATTTTATTTTTATTTATTGTATTCTTAGGTTTATTTTAATTGTATTAAGTAACAATAAAGGGACAGATCTCTTCAGTGTCTGGCGATTTTTATAACAATGCTTATTAACAATGAAGAACTATTATTTACAGTGTTCAAAAGGGTTGCGTAATTCTACAGTATCAACACACTAGCTGTTCTGAAACTTATATGTTCTATGACTGTATTTAACTAAAGCAAACCAGTGGATTTAAAGAAAAATAATATCAGGAGTGAAGGTGAAAACCAAGATTGAGAAGGTATAAGGTACAATAAATGGTAGAACTAAGCCAGTAATTTTTAAAAATAAATTTCAAGTGACAGAAGTATTGTGAGCAGTATATCCACAATTCTATGTGTTCAAATTAGAAGAATATGCCTGTGAAGTTATATAGAAAAACAGAAGGGATTCTAAGGATGGGTGCTCTTCAAATTACTATGTTTTATAGGCTAATAAACTCATATCAAACTGAAACTATCTTATGTTGAAAATTAATTTCAAGGGCTGTGGGCAAAGCTTTTGGATTAAAATGCTTGCCTAGCATGCATAAGGACCTGAAGTTAATTCCCCAGTCTGAACAGCATAGAAATTAGTCAAGTATAGTTGGCTAATCCCAATACTTGGTAGGTTGAGGCAGAATTCCCATGAGTTCAAGACCAGCCAGGGCTCCGTAGTGAATCCAGGACCAGCCTGGTATACACAATAAGACTGTGTTAAAAAAAGAGAGAGAATTAATTTAATGCACTTACCCTACTAAACATCATAGCTTAGCAAGACACTACACGGTACAGTATCACTTGTTTACCCTTCTGAGTGTATGGCTAACTGAGAGCTGTGGCTTGCCGATGCTGCCCAACAATAAGAGAATATATTACACCATGTGTCACTAATTCAGGAAGAAATCAATATCAAAATAGAAAGCATGAATTCTATCGACTATGTGTCATTTTCACACTAGCATAATCCAAAACCTCTGTCTAAGTATTGTAAGTCAGAATTGTCTGTAATTGGTTTGATTGGAGGATAACTGTTTGAAACAAGAAAGAAGAAATGTTTCTCCTTGGAATATAAAAATTGTCTGTGGTGATGACATATTTAATATTAAAAAATTCTAAAGAAAATGGTGAAACTAAGGGGACTGAACTATTACTTAAGGAACTGCCATATAATAAGGTAGATGATCTATTGGTAATTATACTAAAAACCTGTAAGTGGTCTAGGGTGTAGGACCCTGCCCATTGCAAACTGAGCAAAATATTAGCACACTATTTTGTTCTATGGAGAGAATATTTAAATTGTTACAACTATCTAGAAGCTTTTTGATAAATTTTAAGTTTAGATTCAATCTTTAGGTAAGGCAGAAAAATCTCACTTCTGGTTGCTAGACAGTATAAAACATTCTGAATCTAGATAATAGAAGAGTGCATTGAAAAATTGTTAAGATAGCAGGATAATAATAATAATGTCATCTTATATACTAAGAAGTTTCAGAAACAGATTGCAATTGAAGGACAAAATTATTAGGTGACTGGTGTATGATTTATACCTTTCAAATATCTAAGACAAATATAAAATATTATCTGAGCCATTGAAAACTGAACAGTAAATGAAAGATAAAATTGTACATAAGCCAAATGCTCACCTTTTAGTATAATAAATAACCGTACAGTGATCATAAATCAAGTGCAATAAAACATTGTTTAGAAAAAGCAGTGTAAAAATTATAAGTTAAAAACAATATGTTTATACTTAGAGATATGAACACACTATGGAAACACAGTAAAGGTAAAAATGCAGCTTCTGTTGCTATGATTTCTTGATGTATAATTTCTGTATGGAAGTATAATGTGGCCAGTAGTTATAGCTTTGAACAACTGGTTATTTACATATTATTGGTATTTTTATAACAATTTAATATGTAACAAATCAAATTAGTATACATTTCACTACAATATTGGTCTACAACATACCTGCTTATTTTACAAAAACAAAAGCTACTGTCTGTATTTTTTTACTTTGAAGTAAGGCTTTTAAGATAACATTTTTGTCATGTAATATCATACAATTCAGTGTAGATACGCCTAAATTCATAAAAAAACCGTCAGAAATATTTGATTAAATAACTCCCAATTCAAATTACAGTCATTCTCTTCACTGATACTTATAATATGAATATGTATCCAAAGTCATAATATAAATATGTTCACTGAATCTAGCACACATGTATTTGCCTTTTTCCTTTCCAATGGAAAAACTCATACTCTTTCTTTCCTAGCAACATACTAGCATTTCTTTCATTCATAACTTTGGATATTAATTGCCTTTGTAAAATACATGACACTCTTCCCCTTTTGAGGTTAAGAGTTACTAGTTAACGTATTAACTTCCAATTTCTTTGTGTCTAAGGCAAAAACACAAGGAAGTTGAATTTCTACCTCAATATATACAGCTTGAAAATGTGCGTCAGGTCACAAAGGTGAGAAATCCTAGCACAGACTAACATCTCTGAAGGTCCGCGCGGTATGCTCTCTTAGAGTGTTAAGTAAACTAACCTTTTCTTTGATAATCCTTTAACAAATAGCTGGTTGCTTTTATTAACTCGCTTAGAAGATGAGTAGAATTGAATGTTAAAAATATGACCAAGAGAAGCCTTCAATTCTGAATTTAAGTAATTAGATATTTACTGAGCCATTTACTGAATTATAAAGCTTTTATAAGTTATCTCTCCATAGAGCACTGAAGTTATTTTTTCCTCCAAATTTATATCAAGCTTACATCATACACTTATATCCTTGCTTATGACCTTTTTCAACCAAAGAGAAGAGGAATCTGCTTTTTATGATATTCTTTTGGTACCTCTCCTTAAGTGAATTTATCTTGGAAAAATTCATAAACTGTAGATACAGTATCATTAAAATAGTGTGGTTGAAAATTCACTACATTTGCCTATTTTACTTTCCTCTCCAAATTATTTTTATAGCTTCTTATAGCTTCATATAAATTCTCTGAAGTTTACTTCATAGAAAATTAATAATACTGATCTTGATTTATTTTTCATTTTGTAAAATTTTTCTATAAAACAAGCATTTTTCACTTTAAGTTTGTTTCTGTATTGCCAAAGACAAAATTAGATTTCAACCAACTGTTTGTTGTGGGCAAACATCAGCATCAAGCTCACAGTTCATTATGCCATATATACTCATGCTTTAGGAAAGTGTCAGCCACATGCCTTTCTCAGTTATGTGATTTCACCTGCTCTACAGAACTGCAACTCAAGGTAGCCATTGAATTATGCAGAGTGGACAGTTACAGAGGAGCCTTTCGCTATTAAGGCATGCATAAGATGGAGGTCTTGCTCATTATGAAATACAATTAAATCACATTTTTGAGACATTTAGTTTCGGTAGAACCTCTCCTGCCAGTGTATGTTCGCCACAGATGGTGACCCATAACCCATACACCGTAAATAACTCATGCCCACAGCTTCCTTGAGAATGCAATCAAATACTCAAAGCCAATCATTGTGTAAAATAAGTTTCCCTATGTAGTTGTCAGTCTTATTTCAGGCGAACGCTGTGTAATGGAGCCTAAAAATGTGAGGCGTACCGTAGAGAGGATAACAAACAAAGCAGCGTATAATCTGTTTACATAATGCTATCTGCCGTTAGACAGAGTACAAACTGGTGCAGTCAATGGGGGACCCAGTCCACGGAGGCAGCTGTGACATTCTGAAGGTGTTGATAAATGCCCGTGTTGCGATACGCACACCTTTTGCTTTTGTCTTGATTTATACTACTGGAAACTAACCTCTACTCGGGTTTTTACACAGTGCAAATGCCCGATTGAATGGAGCCTGTGGCTCTAGGACTTACGAAATGTCAGACAAAATTAAATATTAGCTCAGTAAAAGAAATACTGGGTGTATATTTTTCTGCCGAATATTTCTTACTGATTGTATGCTTAAAGTAACAGTTTAATGAGAACTAAAGCAATTACATGATAAGAGATTGTGCAAGGGTAAAGGTTTAATGTTTGCTTATGAGTGTGGTTTGAGAATCTTAATTCCTTAACTTCAACAAGAAAACTGAAAGTCCCCCCTCTTCTTCATGTACTTATTTTTACACTTAGAGTCCCTGTTAGTGTCTTTATTCTGACATTTGCTTTGACACGTGTATATTTTTTCTTAATTAATTAGGAAAGAGCTATTTATGCTCTTCAGTAAAGTGCTTTTATATCAAATATTTCTCTACATGATGTATATAGACTTAGCTCATTCTTTAAAATACATTTTGTTACATAGTTCTACCAAAAAATTATTTGGCTGTTTTCATACATATCCAAGATAATTTCATTTGTGTATGCATGTGTGTATGTGTGTCTGTAATTGCAAACCATGCTAAACTAAAATTAGCCTACGTGTGTGTTCATGGGTTTTTCTTAGAAATTATTTTCATCACAATAAAATTTATTGGTCTTCCGGTACACATATTTCAAATTTTGCTATATAGTCCCAAGTTTTTACACTAAAAATGATCCCAATTTTGCTCCTATCTTTCCATTGCTTCTTCTTCATACCTATGAAAATAATGGATATTAGAGTTTAAGTTTATGGTACTAATATAAAATGTAAATGTCAATATGAACAGGAATTATAAACTAATTTGTGATATTCAAAAAGTTCAATAAGATTCATTATGGCCACTCCATTTTAATCCATCATTTTGAATATGACAAACTTCCTCAGCATTTGTGTTGAAGCAGAAATTGTATAAGAAATCAGTGAGCTAATTCACTGAAGGCCTAAACTTTTAAGATTCCTAGCCATTGTCAACTATCTAGTGAATTTACAATGCCTATCTTTTTGCTTGTCTTGTCTGGACAAACCTTTTATAATCTCATATTAAAAATCTTAATAATATTCAAAAAGTCCAGCAAAAGGAAACAAAGGGAACTAATTAAAATGTCTTATCACAAAGGTGTACAAACTAAACTGGACACAGAAGGTTAACTATTACATTGTTACATTTAAATGGGCTGGGGGCTCAGGTGGAGGGAGGAAAGGGAGGGTAGGGGGAGGGACAGAAAGAGAATGGGAAAGACCTTGTCACCTTGACAAGATACATATGTGCATAAAATGTTCAACTCCATTGTAAATCTTAAATTTTGCATGTATACATATCAATAAAATGGGGAAAACAAACATAATTGGATTTTTGTTAAGTCAGACACATGCCACTTAATGACTGTGATGCTCAAAAACAATAGATTTTGCTCCAAATAGAACATTACTAATTAAAAAAAGAAATGAAAGAGGATTGCATTACATACTTTAAGGGAGGGGATTGTTACCTACACAAAAAAGTTTGGTACATACTCTTGGGAAATTTCAGAGTCAGAGTAAAATAGCATTTCATAGAAATTTTCAAAACCTTACAACAAAATAACAGTGTTGATAATTTGGCTTTAAGCATGTCTGTTGATTAAGTTTTTTTAATAATATTCCTCTTTTACCTCAACCACAAATACTACTTAGAGATATGTTGGTGAGTGGTAGTGTCCCACATACCAGTAAAACTTGAGAGAGTTTTAAAAACTTTGAGATATGCCCCTGTCTTCACACTACAACACTAATGTATCACCTTAAATAATTACTAATTTGTTTAGGCATTTGGGTATTGAATTGTCCAAACTGTTAGAGTCCCTGGCTATGAATTGTTTTCATGCATAATTAATCTACAACTGAAGAGTCTCTTACAGAAACACTTGAAGTTTTCTTGTCATTAATGTTCCTCCCCTAGACACCAAGCTGCCCCAGATTTCTCAATGGCAGTCAACAGCAAAATCCTGGCTATGGAGGAAAAATAATTATGACCTGTTTCACCTCAGTCTGTTACCTTGTTGCTGTCTTCTAGATTCTTCACTCCATTTTACGAAGTTCCTCTGCTAGGGGGAAAAGTTGCAATCTTCTTTCTAGTTCTCAGTAGTAGAAATGGTAGGTGAAATTTTTATTTTCTTATTTGTTTCTCAATATTTAACTTTTATTCTTTTTGAAAAAATCTACACAACCTTCTGCTACTGGTGGATGTCTGGTGTTCTTTTTGGTCATTTTTTCAGTGATATTTGACTCTAAGGTATTTTCAGAAGTCGAGGGCAGCCTGCTTCTGTAATTCAAATTCTTATCTCTATCTTTCAGTTCTCTTTTGCATTTTTACATTCAAGATGCCTAGATGTTGAGTGTGTCCAGACTCAACTAGAGAAAAGAAAAAAAAAAATTGAAAGAACTAATACTCATTAGTAACAGCATGTCATTAGCACATGCAAAGCACTAGACTTGCAGACAACTCTCAAGGACTGTTGAATGAAGCACAGTGAATTAACACTATCTTACCTACTGTTAAGTTTCCTTCTGGGAATGAAAGAATTAATACCAATTAAAGGAAATACTCAGAACATTCAAATATGACATAATAAATTTACCAAGGTTGATAATACGGTAGTGATTTTCATGTACATACCATTCTAAGATGTGCAGAGGTGATTGATTTAGGAATATGGAATGCTATTAAAAAGATATTGATCTGTACCATATGACTTGTTTCCCATGACATTGAAACAAATAGTCCAATCTTAGCAGGACTGTAATGGTAATCGTATGATGTCCATCACAGAAGATGTGTGTTTCTTATCCTCATAGCAACATCTGTAGTGTTTTATGCTAATCACTTTAAATTAACCTTGATGCAAAATAAAAGTATGCCCTAGGGACAATGCTATTGTGACAGTTCAGATGAGTAATGTAATTCTCTAATAAATCTCCATGCACAAATTAAGGCGGCAATCTGATCTTATTAGCGAATTTTCTTAATATGCATTGGTTAAAACATAGCATCATAGCTAAGGCAGTAGGAATTAGAACTAGCACAGACAATGAGCAGCCTTATTGCCAATTGCTGCCTTGATGGTTCTATTCGAATATTCTGTATAGGGTGATTTGCAATTTGGAAACATGATGTCTGCATAATGGTAACTATACATTTATGATTGTAAATTTTTATATAATCCTAGTATTCTCTTCCTCTATTGCCACAGGAACATTTTGCATATTTAGTGAAATAAAAGTCTTTGTGTTAAAAAAATCTTATGTTTTGTAAAATGTACAGTATTACAGAAGTGAAGAATATATAGGTTTTAGTGCATAGTTATACATTCATAAATCTAGCAAAGTAGGGTAATACTTTAGATGCAACAGTGTTTATTTGAAAGTTTATACACAAGTAAATAGATATGCTAAACATTTTGCAAAATGGTGAAGTAGATTGTTTAATTTTAGTAGATATAAATTATGGAATTTCTTATTAAATTTCATTTTAAATATATTTGAATCATTTCAATAACATCTGAAATAAGAAATCAAGTTGCATTAGTTGACTGTAACATCTAAATTAGAAGGAAAAATTTGGATTTCTGAAAATTAGCCTAACTACTTCTGTGCATTGAACATTAAGGACTCCCCAGAGTAGATAGGTAATTAGGTTTTGCTCCTGAACTGGATTCCTTAAATATAGGATAGCTAATTTTCAAAACTGTGAATTGAAGCATTTTTTGGCCCAAGAGACTGTCACTTCAGATAAAAATATCACCTTTTCAGTATTTCCTAGTTTCCCTAAGTTGTTAAAATAAAAACATCAAGACAGTGTTATGATAGATGAAAATCAAGTTAGACTTCCTTCTGGTAACATGAAATCTAAAGATGTTAGATGTTATATTGTATTGAATAGTTATTTTCATTTCTTGTTGTTATTGTAACAGATCACTATAATCTGAGAAGCTGACACCCAAGAAGATTCATTATTTTCTAGCTCTGGAGGTCAGAAGTCTAGCTAGATCTCACTGCATTAAAATCAAAGTGTCAGCAGGGCTGTGTTCTTTCCAGATTCTCTGGATCCATTGGCTTTGCCTTCTCCAGGTGGAAAAGGTACCCGTTGTCCTTGACTTCTGAACTGCTTTCTTCATCATCAAAGACCACAGCAGAGGAGTCCTCCTCATGCTGTCATTCCTCTGTCTCCCTTCTGTCTCCTTTTCCCCTACTGGGAACTATTCCGATTACAATAGGCTCATGAGATTACCTGGGACAACTTCCTTAATTTGTTTTAGCTGATAACTCCTCAATATACCACCTTGATTTTCCTTTACCATGTCACCACTACCTTTATAGACACTAAGAATTAAACTTTAGACATCCTTGTGCAGCGATTTAACAGGTTATTATAGACATAAATTCCAAAAAACATCGGGTAAGTGGAAAAAAAAAACATTAAGTCAGTCACTTTGCTTTGTGACAGGAAACAATGCAATAGTTTTTGATTTAATTAAATTCCATTTAAGATACATTTATTTGTATACTACTAAATAATTTTCAATAGCTATTTTGATTTTTATAGGAGATTGTTTTTCAAATTTATGCTATTTATACTTTTAGATGGAATACTCTTGAAATTTTGTCTAGAATTTTAGAACTTCTTTTCTTTTTTTGAGACAGAATCTTGTTCTGCAGCCCAGGCTGGACCTGAACTCATTATGGAGTCCAGGCTAGACTTGGACTCCTGTCCATCGTATGGCCTCAGCTTCCTGAGCATAGGATTACAGGTGTGTGCCATCACACCTAGTTTATGTAGTGCTGGGGAAGCAAACCCAGGGCCTTGTATTTTCTAGGCAAGCAATCTAAACACTGTGCCATTCCTCCAACCTGAACTTTGGATGACTTTTCTTGAAAGTTCAATATATATTTTACCGGGCTTTAATATTTGCTATATTTACAACAAAATCATAGATGAATTTTAACCACTACCTCTATATACTGTGAGAAATCAAGAACAATAACACTGTTGTCCTCTATTATATGTATTTTAAGTCATCTAAAATTTCTTGAAAACATGGACAGTTACTGCCTTTATAATACTTTCAACGGTACCTTGATTCACATTATTTTAACTTGGATGCTAAGTAATTAAGTATATGAACAGGTAATACTAACATGGTAACAGGTAGAGTTCATTCACTTGAAAGCAGAAAAATTTTAGAGTAAAATTATGCTTTTTGATGAATCATAGAAAGATACATTAAAAAGTGAAGGTACTCAAGAATAAGATCAGCATGACCTTGGATAAATGAAATCATTTTCCATTATGAAACTCAATTTACTAAGGCAGAAAGATACTTTGTTGGAATATATTTCATTAGAGTCAAAATTAAGACTATAACTGAACACGATTAGAATATAAAAAAATTAACAATGGTAGAGTCATTAATGAAAGGACTATTGAAGACAGCACACATAATTCTTAAGGTTCAAGGAGAATCATTTCAGTTCCACTAGTAATTACTTATAAGCCTTATCTTAAGAAAACTTTCACACTTCCAAAGGAAAATGTATATCACTTTGACAGAAACATGAGAAATTCTTCTATCTAAAACTTTAAGTGATGACTTAACTGACACAGACATGCAGTATTAGAATTGTCTGCAATTACATGCAAATCAGGCACTTGTTTATCTTATATAAATCCACATAAAGCTTAATTTTATTCTACTGTTTAATGGATCCTATATAAGACACACACACACACACACACACACACACATATATATACACACACACATATATGTATAATATACATACATATGTAGATAGATAGATAGATATGTATCAGTTTCAAGGCTGGGTACTCTAAAATAGATGAAGATATTCACTTAAATTGTATTTTTTTGGCCATAGATTTATATGATGGCAATATCACAGAGAAATAGCTGATGAGTAAGTTCATTTAATTTTATTTTTTATATATGTGGGTGGAAAATCCTGTTCCTGTCATCCTATTTACTATGTAAGATTAAGGACTTAATATTGACATCTTTAAACTGTGAAGATACGAGAGAGGACAGTCACAGCGACTGAATTTCAAAAAGGTGGACTTGTACAATTGTTCATGGTAACTGGAACACATAATGAAAGTAATTACTAGATCTAACAACAGGGTAAAAACAAAGGCTTTTAAACTAATTGTGTATCCACTGTTTTCTGAAAGCTTTTTATTCATTAATTTCGTGGTCACTATGGCACAGTCGGGCTGCTACTGAGGAAACACAGGCAGAGAGAACCAAATTATTTACATGTCATGGGGCACCTGCTAAGTAATAAAACTGCGATTTAAATCTAAGAGTTTGATTTCAGAGTCTGTGCACTTCATAAAGATGTGTTAAAATGAAATAGGTATGGACAGAGGTGTGCTTTATGAATATGAATAACTTAAATTATAAAAGTTGTTGTATACTACACAGAACTGTAGAGGTATATTAGGAATGAGAGAATCCATTTGAAATTTAAAAATAAAGCAAACTAACAAGCAAAGAAAAAACAATGGCTGACGAGCCAAGCCACAGGTGTGTTATTCCAGCACTCTGGGAGACTGACACAGGAGGTTTGCACGTTTGAGTCCAGCCTTGGTAAATTAATAGTGTAATGAGACTGTCTCAAAATGAAAGCTAAGAAAATGGTCTGGGAATGTAGCATAGTACACAGGCCCTCACATTCATCCTTAACACCACACACTAAAAACTGCTGGAGGAGAGAATTTAAATAGCATGCTAATAAATCATAGATAATTCTACTAGATTTTAATATACAATCAGTATACAACTTATATCTATATACAGTCAATTTAATGACCTTTAAATTTCAAAATAGGTACGCATTTTTTAAAAGATAAAATACAGATGGATTAACTGGGAATGACAGAAGCCTGTAATGATCCTAGAAATTAGGGCATTATTAATATCCAATAATACCATTAAGAACTGAAATTTGCCCAGCATTGTAAAGTATGAGAGAAACAGATAGTATACACCTAAACATTTAGTGACAATTGAAAGCATATACTAAAATGTGTGAGTGAGAGTCATCTGCGAAGTGTTATTGTGTTCATAGATTCACGAGAGGCCATTGCAGGATAGATATCTTGAAAAAAATTAGTATGCAATGCTGTTTATTTCAAATCCCCCCTTGAAAACAGCACGGGAAGTATTAGAAGCAAAGACTGAAAATGGGTTCAACTAATTTTTTTCTATTATAGTATTTTTCTTTGAAAGAGAGACTAATATTTTTTTTCTTTCAAGATAGGCTAGAGGGGATGAAGTAGCATGTAGACATATAAATATGGAAAAAAGAGGCCTGAAGGGAGGCTAAAAGTGAGTAAAAATGAGTATGTGGTAATGATAGCTGGGATAGAAAAACTGACCATGTGTCCTATGACACCACTGAGAGAAAGTCAAGGTGTTGTGTCATGATGATGATGATGATGATGATGATGATGATGATGATGACAGAGGCAATATCAGTAAGTGCTTTTCCTTAGGCAGAGTGCTCTTCATCAAAATATCCTTCCTCTGTCAGGATATTTTCATTATCAACCCCATTTTTTAAAATGAGAAAATAAAATTAAATAATTTGCCATGGTTTTAGTGCTAGTGAGTTGCAACTCTAAAACTTAAATATCGTCCACTCTGAGTTTGCTCTCAGATGCTTCAGATTGCAACATCAGAACAAGAGGAATACAGGATCCCGTACACTGTTTTATGTAATGCATAAGTGCTAAGGGCCAAAAGATCCCTTCTATGTGCTCATACTGTCTTTCCTTTGTCTTTCTCTATGGGGCCTTACTGTTTCTTTTCTTAAAGTAAAACCAATCCTACGGCATTAGAGAGCTGCACTTTGACCTATTCAACTTTTTCTCTTCAAAAGTGCTCTTTTCTGTCACAATGGCGGAGGCCTGTAATTTCAGCATTTTGTGAGCCTGAGACAGCAGGAGAGCAACTTCAAGCTCTGCCTTGGTAACTTAATAACTTAGTGAAATATTTTCTCAAAAAAATGGCCAGAGATATAACTCAACGTAGAGGCCCTGGGCTCCATTCGAAGGGCTCCCTCAACCCATAAAAGTAAATAAAATAGAATAAGTTAAGGATACTGTTTTCAAACGAAGTCAATTAGAGGTTACCACATCAACATATGAATTTTTGATAGTTACCATGGATTTAATGTGTCTAATATTGAATTTTAAATAAGATATTGACAGGAAAATGAAAAATACTGATCTAGATCTTGTGAAATAACAACACCACTCAAAAAGAAAATAAGGTGAGAATTTAATGAGGACATGATATTGTAAGAAATACATGTTTTTAAAATGGAATGCCAAAAGAGAAGATAGCAAAGGAGAATGAGATATACTAAGAAAATTAAGATAAACTGATGTCAGGAAAAGAGCAAATTTATCGATGATTGGAGTTGTCAGCAACTTTATGTGCTATAGAGAGTCCAAGTACAGCCAGAAAAATGTCACTTTCCACAATTTGGAAATTATTAATGAACTTATGAATACATCACCGAAAGAATGATTAGGAAAAAAAGACAGATAGATGAAGGAGTGAACAGGAGGTAAAGAAGTGAAAACAGTAAACATGGATTTCCCATTCAAGAGTTGAGAGGGACGGGGAAGAAGAGAGCTGGAAAACACCTTAAAGGAGACATAGCAGTTGAGCAGATCTAGGCTTTGGGAGCTGGTTCACACTCACAGGAAGAGAGAAGCAAGCCCAGAACTCAGCTGCAGCTGAGTTTTCCTTGGGATTTCTGTACTGCCAGAAAATAGCAGAGTGTGTTTGTGTGTGTGTGTGTGTGTGTGTGTGTGTGTGTGTGTGTGTGTGTGTGTGTGTGTATACATACATACATACATACATACGGTTAAAACACACAATAAGTCTATTCAGTTCCCTGTGTCAGGGGTCTTCACACCCTGGGCCATGGACAGACACCAATTTGACGGACAGTTCCTGAAGCTCAGCCTCCTGCGTCATCATGCTTGTTTAGATCCCAATGCAGATGCTTACACGGCAGGAGGCGGAGCTCCACTTCCTTCTCCCTCCTCCTGCTGCTGTCATTCCCAAGTTATCCAACAACTTGACACACAAGAACTAACCCCCTACCCATCTCTCTTTAGGAAATTGCTCTTCCGCTAAACCATCCCTGGAGTCAAGAAAGGCTAGGGACTGCCACATTCTATCACATCTGTCGATATGTACCTGCCGTAGATCGAAGATGCTGCAGGTAGGTGAAGCCCATCACCAACTCACACGCTTCTTACAGAAGCCCTGGTCCATAAGCAACACTTATTTTTTCTTTCTCTTCATTGTTTTTAGATATAGAAGACTTGAACGTGCTCGCAGATATTGTAAAGAATTAAAAAGATACTGAAAAAACAGAAATATAATTGAATTACAGGAGAGAAAGAGGACTGCATCCGCCGAGGCTCTTAAAATGGTGGGTGTGACGACATCTGGCCATAAGATGAGCAATTTAAGCTGATAGACAAGGGGAAAGAAAAGGGCTTTGGGTGCAGGTAAACATTGTGTTCAAAGGAAATAGGAGTGGTTGAAGAACTTGGGGCTTTGTGGTCTCGCTTTCTCAGAAGGAAGTGGCAGACATCCCCTGAGTTAGTGTTGATGTGTGGCCTGTGGATGGGTTTGGGGGGACTGGAGATCGTTTTGAACCAAGTGGTGCAAGGAGCAAGGGAGGGAAGCGGTGACAAAGTGAAATAAAAATCAAAATAATATAAAGAAAGGGGGGTCTCTAGTTCCTAGTCCCACCCTTGTTAACCTAATTCTTTCCCGAGTGCTGAAAAACAGGTCTGAAGACAACTCCTCCAGGAAGGCTAGGTATCTCTTACAGGTTTCAAGACATTAGTGGGAGACAGTAGGCCACCTGAATACACTATTCCTCCCTCTCTGCCAACTGAACAGTCATGTGTCCTCCTCAGCCCATCGCCTATGTCCCCATAAACCTCACCTCTGTAACAGAGCCTTCCCGGAACAGAACAGCATACAACCGGTTGGATGGGTCCCCAGCAGAGACATTTACTTCCTCAGCTACTTGAGCACTTAATGTGATTTAGATAAGTCAGGAAATTGATACCGAGAATTAAAAAGGCCTGGGAATCAGAAAATTTGAAAATGTTCATCATTTTAGTCTGAGAAGGATAATACATTTCCACAATTTGACAAAGATCCCCTGTGAAAAACAAAGAGTTCTAGAGTGTTTTGCTTTTTGAACACAGCTTCCTTATTCAAACTAACTTAATGTGTAAGAGGGTGTTATTTAGTAATTATATATTAGATGAATGAATTCGAAGATTTATGTCAGTTCTAGTATCAGGAAGAGTATTGAGATTTAACATTTGTAATTATTCAATTAAACCTAATAGTAAGTTGAATAAAATAACATTAAAAATTTCAAGTCTGGTGGCTCAGGCTTGCAATTCCAGCACCTTGGGAGGCAGAGACAGGAACAAGTTCAAACCCAGATCAGGCAACTTAGCAACTTAATGAGGCCCTGCCTTGAAATAAAATAAATAAATAAATAAATAGTGTGCTAGGGATGTGCTTACATGCTCATTCCTAGGGCCACAAAAGAAAACAGGCAATTTATAGAACCAAATGGATGTGATAGTGGGAATCAGAGGAGCGAAAGAGAAATTGGGAGGGCCAAAAAAGCAGAGGGCAAAGATTGTAATATTGACAAATGTGTATATGTAAAAAAAATACTCAAGTACAAAAGGAAAAAAAAATTAAGAGTAATGTTTGTTTAAAAATTTCCATTCATTATATGAAATCTCATGACCTTCTTGCTCATAACATTCAAAATTATTTTTAAATTTTTCTTGAAGAGAATTTTTGCACAAAAAAATATATTCTAAACAACTGAAAGTGATTCAGTCCATAAATGTGAATTTTATGGGGGTTTTGGCTTCTTTTTATATATCTTAATATTTCTTAAATGGTAATAGTCTGTATAGAACATAAAAAGAAAAGAAATGCACTGAATGAACAAAGTCTGCAAATAAAATCGTCAATCATCAGAACTGTACTCCTATTAAATTCATTTAGAAATATTTTGTACTACCTACTGGGCTTTGTTCAAACTCCACCAATTCCCTCTAGCACCACCTTCTGTCTCTAATCCCTCTGCTCCCTCTCATCACTCACAGCTTTGCTCCAGAACCAAGTGAAGCTGCCCTGGCTCCTGTAGGCAGCTCATCTGGGCGCCACTCCCTAGCCTTTCCTCACCCATCTTCTTCTGCTTGACATTCCACTCAAGTCCCAAGTCTCTCAAACAGAGTTTCACATGTGCATGGGGGGAGTGGTCTTTATAAATACTTAGCTCTGTGTTACTTGAGGCCTTTTCAGGTGAATAAATACCACTGAAGCTATGATGCTTTATTAGAGTGTCATTTAAAAGGAAAATATAGATGTTAAAAATCTTAGCTGAAATGCAAGGTTAGCTGCTTCCCAGCAGGGTAGAAAACCCGGGTCCAGATCTCCTCAGCTATGTTCAATTTTGCATGATGCTTTTCATTACAGCTGAGAATTTGCTCAAATGCCTCACACCAAATGTTCTTCTTTTCTCCCTTAGAAACAGCATTCTCTTCTTATCTTCTGGGTCACTGGCCTGATTACTGAAACACTGTCAGAATGTTTTGTTGGTTAAATTTTAATGTTGTAGGTTTTCTGACATAAGACAGCAGAAAAGCTTCAATAAATATGTGAATAGGCAAGTAAAGTTGCTGTATGACCTCCTAGGCTGTCTTTATATTTAGACATTTTTCATAAAATATTTTAAATAAAACTTCTTTATAAGCTATTCTTTGACAAAGGAATAAAATATGATTATTTTACTGTTTTGTGGGAACGTTTAAATATCTAAATTTTATGTTTTACTACTTAGATGGATAATAAAACTGGAATATTTTTGTCAGGTTGGATAATTCTGTGAAAATGCCATATTGCTTGCTTGGTTTTGAACTGTGAGCTCTTCTGTCCATAAATGAAGCAATGTATTATTTTTATTAATAGCCCCTTGGCAGCATACTAGATATATTACGAATATTCAAAGGAAAAATACATCTTCATACCAACAAGTTAATATGCCCCTGGCTTGGACAGATTTTATCCATGGACTACCTTAGAAGAAAAATAACAACAGTAAATAATTGTAAGAACTCATGCACATGGGACCAAGCCTGTAATCTTTGATTAATGCTTTGTTAGGAGGATCAGGATTTTGAGATAGGTCTATATACCTTAGCCTGACATTATTGAGAGAGAGAGAGAGAGAGAGGGAGGGAGAGAGAGAAAGAAAGAAAGAGAGACAGACTGGGGATGCAGCTCAAAGCTTCTGAGGTCAATATCCCATATAAGAAACAGATAAACACAACTTAGTAGCATGTGAAAATGCACGCCTACTTTCTAAGGATAGTCCTTATTTTAATTCAGAAAAGGGAGTGCATGTGGATCGAAAATTTTAAAGTTATTTATTTATTTTTGGAAATTATAATCTTGTTGGATATCATAGGAAGTGCTTACGGGGAAAAACAATGCAAAGGATAAAAACAATGATAGAAAACTTCGTTGAGCTTGTCAGTGGTTGAACAAAAATCTTTTTTCCTACATAATATAATTACATGTGCAGGAATGGTGCGTGGGTGGTGTGTGTGTGTGTGTTGTTTGTGTGTGACTTTCCTTTTCTGTGCTTTCTTTTAACTAATCATATGGCTGGATAATATGATGTTTTGTGTAATCTACCAAGTGCAAAATAAGATTGTTAACATGATGTGTACCTATTGTGAGGCAGATGTGAGTGTCTTCTATTCCTAAGCTTATCTGTTGTAGGTTCCCAAAACAGAGGTGACCCATAAGGACAAAGGATGATTATTCTTCTGACCTATTTGAAATGATCTCTATTACTTTAAAGGCTACCTGTATTTGGAGTAAGGATATTATCTTCACAGAAAGAAAAAAGAATGAAAAACACAGCTATCTCTTGGATTCAGTTTCTGGGATGCATTGTATTTAATCCTCCCAACCCCTCTTGGCTTTTCTCTGTACCCATGTCTAAATTTTGTGGCATCTGCATTGGCTAAGGAGATTTATGCCTCTAAAAAGTTATTTTATTTAAAAGCGTGCATAAATTTCAAAGCATAGCAATTCATTATAATACCTTCCCCTCTGCTGAAATCCTCTTTTGGGGACTTTGAATATATCTTCAAAACATTATTTAATATAAAACAAGATGAAAGTGACTGGATATCTTCCAGATGAATAGAATGGATTATTTTCTTTCAACTTATATCTAAAATTTTCAATAGCTTTTTAGTTTCTCAAAAATAGTTTGCATCGCTTAAACCATCTTTATTCTGGGAATCTAAAATGAGAAATGACCTTACTATTCTGAAACTTTATAGTGGGACTCATGGAGTAGAATAAGAATGTTTTGTTTTTGGCTTACTTTCTCAGAATTATGAATGTAGAAGGTAGTCTTTTTCCTCTTTTAGTTTTAGTTTTGCTTAAAATATGCATATTTTAATGAAAGAAATATCACTTTTTCACATGTCAATCATGTCAAAAATTACTTTTAGTTGCTAGAATGGTTGCCTAATTTTAGGTGAAGAAAATCACCTGTCACAACTGACAGAGAACCTGGTTTAGCAAGGTCGTGATGGTATATTCTACTTATAAGGCAAATTGTCTACATCAATGATAAAAAGTTCACATAGCACTAAAACAACTGCAATGACAACTCCTTGCTCTTTTGTTCATACCAAGAACAGATGAAAGCATGCACAACCATTTCTTTGAAAACAAGCATCTTGTTTCCCATTCTTAGATGATGGCAGGGTATTTGCTAGCATGACCTTCAAAACCATACATTATGTACATTTGAAATGACAGACATGGCGATTTGAGGCTTGGAACTCTGGTCTTGACTCAAGTGGAAAGGCCATAGCAATGTGCTTTTTGTGTACACCTATTATCAACTCATTTAAATATCAGATAGTGACTCCTTAGTAAGAAAAGAGATTATGAGTCTAGTGTTCATCAGTGAGCTGAAGAAAATAGCTAGAGAGAAGAGATGCCTAGTTGAGTGAAAGAAAGCAGTTATGTAGAGAAGGTGGGCAGACGATGGTGTGTCCTGGGAGGCCAGATGCTTGTGTTAAAGGATACATTATCCTTTGAACCCTAAGATCTGGTTTGTGTCAAGGGTCAGAGAAAAGGAAGTTCAACTCCTGGTCAAACGCTTACTAGAAAGGTGATGTTGAGCAATGTTCTCTGATACCTGTTTCCACATCTATTAAGTGAAAACTATAAATTTTGGAGGAGAATTAAATATACTGGGTATAAACTGTACATCACAGTTCCTCCACATAATATACATTCAGGGAGCGGTAGCTTTAATGTTTATTGTTAAAATAAGCTTTAAATATATTCAAAAGTTAGAAAATATTATTGCTTTACAACAAATGATACTAAAATGTCTCTGATATGGTGTATGACATCTTCATTGAATGATAGTGGATACAACTAGCATGGGCTTAGAATATTAAAATTTAAAGATCCCAGCTAAAACAAGACAAAAATTGAAGCAAAAGAATAGAAAAGCTCTAAAGCAACTGTTTGGTCTTTCTAAAGGTGAAAATTTTTTGTTATATTTAAAAATAACATTTTAAGTTATTTAGTGAAAATAACATTGGGAGAAACATAACTTTAACAATTATTTTCATCTAGAGAATTTGGTTTTGAATAATAGAAACAAGCAGACACCAACCGGTATGCATTGAACCTACAACAAAAAAGTTAAAACCAGGCTAAAGTTTCTAATTACCATATCTTCAGTGAAAGGAAGTGCGCATCTATAAGAAACTGTCTAAAATATTCAGCTTACTATTTGCTTCTATTCATGAATGGTAAAAAATAATACAGTTCTCATTTGAAAATTTCAATCATTTTAAGTAAATCTCTTTAATAATTTTATGAAGTGTCAACTTAAGAGATTTTTTAAAATATATATCCAATTAATTCCTTTTCTCTTTGGTAAGAAAAAACAAATAGAAATCCTAGGAATCTCATATTCTGTAGAAATTCTAAGTTTTTGACTTTAAACCCATAGTAAATTGGAAGAAAAACTTTGTACATTAGCAGTTATTTATGACCCCCCCCCAAAAAAAAAAAAAAAACCCACAGGTCCCAAATGGAGAAACATTTTCATATCAACTTTTTGAGAGAGAAAAAGGCTCTCTGGTTTTCAATGTCTGTGTAGGTTAGTTGTTGGGTAAGTTGTGATGTATAACTTGAGGAAGGAGGCAGAACATGACACAGGGAAGGTGTCATCGCATAGGAAAGAGGAAATGAGTACTTTTTATATTTTATTTTGTTTAGAATTGAGAAGCGGAAAGGATTCAGAGGAACAGGAGTAATAATGATTCACTGCCTGTGTACCTTCTTAAAGAGTCAGTGTCCCTAAACTCCAAGGCTTTAGTCACAGCATGGAAATATGAATTGGAATTTAAAATGGGACAAGCCAAGAGCATCAAAATCAGGACTTCTTTCTGCTGTTTTGAAGTAAGAGGTTTAGGGATAAGCTCCTCTGTTAGAAATCTGACATCACTGTAGAGAGAAGGAGAAATGAGCATTGTAGAATCAGCTCTGTACCTGAACACCACACGGGGGAGCTCTGGTAGGTGGTAGTCTTGCTGAGCAAAGCAAGGAAGATATGCAAGTGTTGTATTGAGAGGTTGAAAGATGCTTACATGAGTGGCGGTTCTAGTTTATCTGTGGTCTCTTTGTAGCTTCGAATCTAAATGATAGAATGAATGTTTTCCAGCTGAGCAGCTCAGATGCATTGAAAGGACACGGAAACAGAACACAAAATTCTAGAATCAAGAGAAGACAGAGTAAATTAATTAAGCAAGAATCATGGTCAGGCTATATCATCAATGGATGCTGGCGATAATTTGAATGTCATGAAGATGACACAGCTCCATAGACCCTACATCAGGATATTGCATAATACTCCCTACATGCCATGATGCTCACAGGGGAGAGTACAAGGTGGAGGATTAGCTTTAGGTCCATCATGACCTTCATGGAGTAAATTCAACTGAGTTAGCTGAAAGAATATATACATTTGAATATCCACTGATAATTTGAATTAGGAAGGACAGGTTTTTTCCTCTTCTTATTAATAGAACAAAGGGGGAATTCATAAATTTAGTTAAGGGAAAGAACATAATTCTAGTTATAAAAAATAATAACGAACATCTTCTTATGAGGTATCCATTTCCATCTTAACGCACACACCTTTTGGAACCATGGATGGTACCTCAATTTTCCGTTATTTATAGGTCACATATACTGTTCAAAAATTAGAGCTGTTTTGTTGTTTTCTTACTTGGTTGGTTATTTTTTCCCTTTTCTTTCTTTCCTTTGTTAAAAAGAGATTTTTAAAAACAAAATATTTGTTCGACTCTATTTCTGTTTTTCACTTAACCGCAGCTATGGGCAGGAAAGCTAATTACTTCGATTCAACCTTTCATACCTTGAGAATAATGACAAGCTTTGCTTCAAAAGAGCTGTCAATAATTCTACTTTTATGCATTCCCACTTAAACTCATTCAAATCAAGCTTTCTGTCATCACCATACTACAAAATCGCTATCATGAAGGTAATTGTGACTTTCCTGGGGTAAATCCAATAATTAATTCTCGGCTCTTATTTCACTTGACCTAACAGGAACATGAGACTTCTGTGAAGTGTTTTTCTCACTTAACTTCCTGCGTAATACATTTTTCTGGGTTTATCTCTATGTCCAGAGGATGCAGCTCAATCTCTCCAGCTGTTTCTTCTCATTATCCTAATCTGTGAAAGTTGGAGTGCCCTCAGGCTCAATTCTTAGATCTCTGATTTTTTCCTCCTCCTTCCCTTGATGACCACATCTGCTCTCATGGCTTTACATACCATCTATACGCTAATGACAATTCTAAATTTGCAATCAGACCTCTTTCCTGAACCCCAGAACTTGCAAATTCAACAATCTGATTTTTTTCCAACTGGAAATCCAATCTGCTTGATTTTTTCCAATTGGATGTCCAATAACAACTCTGGATCTGAATCTTTTATCTGTTTTGACTAATTTGTTCTTCTCACATCCTACTTAACTCCACAGCTGTTAACTTCCTGTATCTCTGTTCTTTTTTATTTTATTTATTTATTTTTTCCTGACAAACCACTTGGACTTAGCTTTTACTTTATTTATCTCAGACCTCATTTGTAACCATTAGGAGAATCCAGTATTTTTATATTCAAATTACTCATCTCTAAACTTTTTTTTTTATCTCTTTCAATTCTGCCCATGTATTCTAACCCAATGTTAACTTTTCTTGTGTTACTGTTGGTTGTTCCTAACAGAGATTTAGAGGAGCTCTTTTTTGTCCATGGATGTCATACTGTATATCATTCTCATGGCCTTCTAGTAAAGATAAGTCATGGTAACTTACTACGCTACTCCAAACTCTCCCACTAAGTTCAACAGAAAAGCTGAAGTCGCAAGTATACTACTATATTTTCAATTCCATGAGCAGTGTTTTGAACCTGGTAAGAAGTTACTAAATATTTGTTAGAAGATTTAAGGAAGAGTAAACAGAGCCTCATTGTAAAGTGAAAACTAAAGTCCTTGTTGTGGGCTATAACGTTTTAAAGTCCGTTTGATTTTTGTGATGCTGATGTTGAACCCAGGGTCTCTGCACTGAGCTACACTCCAGCCCATTTTTATATTTGAGACAAAGTCTTACTAAGTTGTTAAGTTTTTTAGGCTGGGCTTGAACTTGTGATCCTCCTGGCTCAGCCTCTCAGCTTGCTAGGATTTGGGCCCATACCACCAGGTCTGGAAAGGTTTAAAAGTCTTATATCCCTCTCAAACCTCAATTATACCATCTCTCTTTCCCTCTCCTAGCTATGCAGAGTAATCCCCAAATCCTGCAGGTATACTCTTGCCCTAGTACTGAAGAGCTATCTATTATTTCTGTCTGAAATTCTCTTTCACAAGATATTTATATAGCATTGGTCTTAATTCACTTCTGTAAATTTCTTTTCCTGACGGTCTTACTTATGACTTCAGTAGCCACCATCTTTATGTTTCATTTTATGCACACTGTGTGTCATTATATGGTCTATGCTTTTCTTCTTCCACTTTTTGTAACTGCTTTCTCAGAATTTCCCAAAGATTCTTGCTCAGAGTGTGGGTATTTTAATCTTATTTGTATATTTCATTTCCCCAATGCCTAGAGAAGAATTATCTGGTATATAGTAAGGACTGACAAAGCATGTGTTGATATAATGAAAAAATCAATCAAAATAGTATGCAGAGTCCTGATTTAGTTCAGTGAGAAGCAGCAGTTGGAAAAGAACAAATTAGGAATTCTGCAAGATAAAATTAAGTTAAATGCACGCATATATCACTAGCCCTAGTAGTGTCAATAACGGACTCTACAATCTTAAAATACTTTTTAAAGATTTACATCTTCAATTTCTTCATCTATAGACAAAGTTGAGTGATATCACCCACAAAATCCTTGGCTTAGCTGAGTTATTTCTTTCATGAAAGATTCTATGAACCATTTCCAGTCCTATTTAAGAGAATAGATAATTAGGGTTATTTAAGTATTACCTGGATTTTCCCAGGATTAAACACAATGTAATATTTTTAAAAAATTTTTGAAAGGATTATAAAAAGAAATGTATAAAATTTGCTGTTAATTTTTCCAAAATAATGATGACATGAAAGGGAAAAATATAACTCTACACACATATGCAGCTAAAATTTACAAGGAAAAAAAATATATAAACAGCAATCTGCTTTTCCAGGCATTTTTTTCCCAGCTGGTCTAATGGCATACATCATCACGGATTCTAAATTTTAATTTACCAGGAGAAAATATGGAAGTTTTATGGGATTCTGACCATTGTGAAATCACTGATTGAAAGGCCTGTCTCCTCAGAAACTAATCAAAAGGTGACACATTCTGTTAACTTCCCATTATACATTCATAACATCATCTTTCAATCCAATGTCATAAAGAATTTATATAGCGCATTAATCATGCAAGACCACTAAATTGTTCTCATTTCAGTGATAATTGTTTACTCCTATAAATGGTTTATGTTGAGTTCCAACAATTTACATGAACAAAATTAATCTTCCATCATTGTGATTTAGGAAAATTAACCTATATACAAAGGAAACAAGAAATCAAAAGTATAGTCTGTTTAGCAGAAAAAGTAAAATCTTGTAGAGCCCTTCTTTTGTGACAAGAGCCAATGTCATTGAGGATAATTTGGTAGCACCCAATAAAAAGAATCTTAAAAAACAGAGTTAACATGACCGTGTAAAATCAGTAAATGTATAAATCTAACCCTGCCAAGTATTTATATGATGTGGTTGACTCTGAAATCAGGTGTCTTGTAAATGGCATCTAATTCACCTTGGTAGTCAATGAAGATAAAATTAATCAAAAGGCTGTCAATCATGTGATGGGATCAAAAGAAAAGAAAATCTATAAAGGAATTTATTTAATGTGGCCTTTAAATTGTGTTAATAATTGCGAGTCGTGATCTGACTTACAACCTGGTTGCTGTAACCTTACAATTGATACCTAAACCACTGTCTCACTTCTCATCTGTAAAATAAGAGGGCTGTAGTCCATCATCTAATTGAATTATTCTAACACCAGCACCTTATAATTCCACAAGGAAACTTGGATAATCAAGACTGTGTGTGTGCTTTTCTTTTAAAGCAATATGTTGAAGGATCTGTCATCTGTTTTTAGATTCTCCTATTGTTTACTCAATAGAATAAAAATAGGATCAATTTGAGTCAGCCTACAGCCCAAGGGGGCCATTACTAATGGCACTGTCTGTCCCTGCTTTCTAAATGAAACCCTACTATCTATATTTTTTTCCCTTGTGGTAGAGTTGTCCACTTTATGATCATAATAAATAGCAATTGCCCTTTAATGGCAAGTTTAGTTGTGACCATTATGGCACGATTTAAGTGCTTAAAAACACTAATGGGAGTAATACAATGTTAATTATACTAAGAATATGAAGGCTGTATGTAAGAACTCCTGCAAAATTAAGCAAAACCCTGGCTAATTCTAATTACAGTCTGTCTGGAAGAGATAAGAAAAATTAAGCACCTCTCTTTTGAGTGCATTTTTAATATAACAGAGTAATTTTCTTGCATTAGTTAAGAAAATATTTTAAAGGACTCAGGAAAGTGGGATTCTGTTTTAAGTTATTTTTCCTGTAAAAAAGAGAAAAGACAAAAAATGAACTATTTATATAGAAAATGCATCTTTACTTGAAACAATACTTTCTTGCCTCCAAACCTCAGTAACCTACTTTTAAAGAGCTCATTTATTAAATTGTCAGACACAAATTTATAATACAGGAGTTTTGCTTTGGCAAAAAAGCATGTCATGAACTATTTGAAAAATGGAACCGAGATATTAGTTCACCTGATAATCTATGAAAAAGTTAGGCTTTATTTTTTGGCCAATGGCCTTTTCAAGTATTTTTGAACCTTTTAAGTCTCTTTGTTATCTACTTTCCCAATTTTGTTTCATCAACTTTCTGAAAACCACCTTTGCATTATAACAGACATAAAAATAAATGAAATAATGTTGTCCTTGAGGAGTTTACAGTGTGTCAAGAAAAGCAGTAACAGTAAAAGTTCATGTTTATTCTTCATTTTATCTGTTTTCAGATAAATATTTTTCTTTTCAACTTTCAACCTCATCTTTTTCCTATGGATCCTTGCATTCCTAATCATAAATTAATGCTGTAGGTCTCCTGCGGTGTCGAGGAGCTGCGGGAATGGTACAGTGTTGAAAACACTTGCCTAGCAAACACAAGACCATGAGTTTGATTTCCACGCAGCACATAAATGCAGGCATGATGGCACATGCCTGCAATCCTAGCACTCCAGAGGCTGAGGCAGGAGGACTGCTGTGTGTCCAAAGCTAGCTTAGGCTATATAGTGATCTTGGGATCAGCCTGGGCTACAGAATGAGACTTTGTTTCAAAACAAAACAAACAAAAACACATTCTAGCTGTCTTGAAATTGTGGAATTAAAATCAGGCTACTGGTTTATATGATTTATACTTTTTTGGAAATATGAATCTCATAAATTCTCAAGAAAGCCACCACTGGAAATCTTGGAACATTTCAAAGTTTTACTGCTAAAAATCAAGGCAAATGGAAGCCCATACCAAAAAAAAAAAAAAATCAATTGGGTAACAGCCGACAATTTAAAATATACACATTATTGTAACACATGATAAGCCAAGTACATGAGAATGAGGAAAAAGGAACACCACTCACTTCTAATAAATGGAAGTCCTAGGCTATTGAAATTATTTAATTCCATTGAAAAATGTCGTAGGTGTTAGAAAGCTAACCCAAATAGTTATGACATGTATCCAAGTATTCAAAAATTACCATCACCATTGTAAATCATTTAATATCTAAGACAGACTTTCTAATACATCAATATATCCCATTTCCAATGCTTCACAAGGCATATGTCAAGCCTCTACCTTGGAAGGGTGTCATTGAAGGAAACAACGTTTATAGCCTCAGAGTAGTTCCCATGACATTTAATCTGTGCTCTCTTAGACAATACTGCTACTCTCTAAGTATATGCTTCTAAATGCAGGACATTTTTGTATGCTTGATTTTTCTAATATATGTTGACCTCATTCCCTGTCAAATGACATGGGCTCATGCATAAATCCAAAGAGTCTGTCATCTTCTTTTATGATCCCTTTCGGAAATCCTCTGTGCATGTTTCCAAAATATTTTTTTAAACTATGGTCTAATCCAAATGGGCTGCACACATCTATAGTTCCAGCTACTTGGGAGGCTGAGGTAGGAGAGTCACGAGTTTGAGGGCAGCCTGGACAACTTGGAAAGATCTCGTCTCAAAAACAAAACAAAAGAAAAACTAAAGGGGCCAAGGTTGCAGCTCAATGGGACATTGCTTGCCTAGTCCCAATGGAGCCCTAAGTTCACTCCTCACAATCACACACAGACGCAAAATCCATTGATAAAACCTTGAACCCATATATGACTTTTCATTTTCCTAAGAAAATTTTGGGATTATTCTCAGGTATGCCCAGATACACAGACTCAAGTTGATGAACATGCACACACTAGCACATGCGTGGGGTAGCTGCGCTAACACCTCCATGTCTGATTTCATTTGCAGTCTAGGAGTCAACATCTCTGAGATTATTATTTTCTAGTGATAAACAACTCACTTCTAAATACATTTCTTTTATAGTTTGCCTTTTTTGCCACAGTAAATGTCAGCATTATAATCTTTTATTTTCAGCCTTTTTACTGATAACATTTTCTATTTGCATTGCAGCATTTCTCACTAACTTTATTTACCCCTCTAGTTAGTTACTCACTAGAAACTTTTCTCAATCATAAAGAAGATTTACAAACAAGCAGCTAAGAAAGCATAACGGTAGAGAAAAAGATCGCTATAAAATTAGAACTTGAGCATTTCCCAGAGTTCCATCTGTTAAGGTGTAGTCACTGGAGAGCAGCATTGAGATCTGATAGAGCTTTAGGCAGTGGAGCCTAGTAGCAGGTCTTCAGGTCACTGTATTCAGATTCTCTAAAAGAACTTTCCTGTGGGGCTGCAGGCTCATGTTTCCTCTCTGTCTTTCTCTATCTCTCTTTTTCTCTCTGGCTCTGAGGTGAACATTTTTATTTTCCCTTGTGGTCCCAACATGATGCATTGCCCATTCATCATAGGACCAAAACCAATAGCTGATGGATGGTTGATAGACAGAAGTCTTAATTTATGAAGAAACAAGAAACTTTTGTTTTCATATGTTTAATTCTCAGGCATGTGACATAGAAATGTGATGATGACTAATACAAGGGTGACATTACTAGGGAATGTGGAAGCCTGTGAGGCCGGGATTCTGTGTTGAACAGTGAAAACCCACAGCGGAAGAGCTCTGCAAAGAATAGGTAATGCTAGGTCAGAGAAGCTCCAGATGCAGCTGTGGAGACATAACTGTGCAAGTGGCTAATACACACCGTGTGTGACCTACTCCTACTGCTTAATCACTCTAGGACTGCTCATCCCTGTGTAAATCAAAGAGTTCATTAAATTTGTACAGTGTTTCCAAGAATAGAAACAAAGAAAAAAGAAAAGGAAAAGAAAATTTCAGGCATGTTCATGTATCAGAGGGCAAAAATGATAAATAAAAAAAAATAGAATAATGGTTTAAAAGCATGAATGCTATCCTATAAGCAATTAGCGATCATCAAAACTTCATTCCAGGAATGAATTGTTTTGTCTTCTCTTTTTTAAGAACATAATACACACACACACATACACATACATACAGATGATTCAATTATAGTAGTTAGTTTATTTTATCTTTCAGTAGATGCTAAAAAATTGGAGTTTTTGGGACCGGTTTATTAAGAGAGACAAAGTCAAAAATATTCTACCGGTAGTACTAGCTGTTGGTCATATGCAGAATAAAATTCATATTTTAAAAATGTCAATAGTATGTAAACACAACCTTGAATTAAATAAAGGAGCTCTTACTTCTACTCTCCATTTATTGTTAACTAGTTAACCCCCTAGAGGGTAAAGCTAGAGACAGAGAGTTATAGGAAGAGGGGACATCAGTAGACAATCAGTGCCACATGTTACATACGTTAAGAAGAAATAAAGTACTACCGATGGATGAATTTCTTCAACAAGAATGGATATAACAACAGGTAGACGTTTAGTAGAGCATTAGCTCAATGTATTCCACAAATAAACTGTTTGTTCAAATTCTAGATTTAAAAAAAAAAACTGTTGATATCAGGGTAAATTTTTGCTTATTATTCATGCATTTAAATGCACCACATCTCTATCCATATTTTTAGACACTTCTGTAAACAAGGAAAGAGATTAAATGATTAATTTTTAAACATGATATCTAACTTTAAAAATAAGTGTAATTATTTTTTTAAAACACTAGCTTGATTCCTCTTGTTGATGAGGTGTATTTTATTGGACAGATCAACACAGGCAGAAGGCAAAGGCAGGCAGGCAGTGGTGTGAATAACACCAAAAACATAGGGTAATTACAAAGAAAATTTCATTGGGCTCTTGAATACGCACAATGAGTTCTAGAGAATAGATTTACTTCTGTAATTACTCTGTGCTGTACTTGGGCCAATACAGAAATGATTTTGCATTCCCTCAGCACATACCAACTGTTGGCATGATGAAGGGTCCATGAGCAGTGGATGCAGAGAGGAAAATTGCTTTTTGCATTTAATCTACAGTGCAAAATACCATTTTCAGAGCCTGTTCTGAATTATGACAAAAATGTTCATTTCTTCAACTCAGAATCAGAATTAAACCAAATTCATGAAAAAGTAAAATTGACGCCAACATTTTTTTGAATAACTAATTGATTACTAGCTTAGCAGCTTAGCAGATACAATGATAGTCAAAGTTAGAGTCAATTACATTGGCAAATAGCTTATATTTATTATTTTTCTAGTCAGTTAAAAATATATTGTATAATATTTGTAATAACTGTAGTGATATGCAGTGAGAAAAATGTTGATGGCAAAAGATAAATACAGACAAATAACTCAGAGAATAAAAATATAGAAATTATCATTTATCCAGCATTTATTATTTTTTGTGCTTGGTACTTAGCTATAGCCATGGCATTGTATTGAATGTTCAAAACAATGAAAGTAAAATTGTGGCTATTTTCTCCATGAGGATGTTGAGACTCGCAGAGTTTGAGAAACTTACAGCAATGAGATGGAGATTTAATAGGTAAGCCTGTCAATTTCAGATTCAGTTATGTCTGTTTTCAAATTCATATTTCTGCCCTACCTCCCCTCACCTCTCTTCACTCTTCTGACTTCTGATGTCTTAACCTTGTCAATGGTTAGCAGCCATGGTTGGCCAGATTGACCTGATGTCAAGGACTCCCATGGAACAATATGATAGGAAAAACACATTATTGTTCAACTGTGTCTTCATATTAAGCTTCTGACAAAATTAAAAAGGCAGAAAGGAAGGGAGGGGCAAGAGAAGGGAGGAAAGGAAAATGGGACACAGGGAAGAGATGTGCCTAGAAATCACATGTAAGGAAATTCAAAACAAAAGAATTTATGCTGAATTTTGGGTAGTTATTTTGGAAAGCGGCCTTAGCAAAAAGGTAGAACAATCTAGATCTGAAAATGTACATTTTCAGTCCTCTAGCTAAAGATTCAGGTATCATTTTCTCATATTTAGCAGTGTTTGTTGATACTTTGTCTCAAGATGCAGACTTTTAGCATTCTGTAAAGTAGATGCTTCTTTAATCTTTTTTTATTTTAATTGCCTATGTAAAAGTCATGTAGTCTCTGAAGTCCTACCGTGGTGAACAGGCATTTTGTCATAGCTTGGTCACATGATCAACCTGGACCTTGTTTTCTCCAGAGCAAAATGGGCAGTTAGACTAGATGACTTTTAAGACAACTTGCTGTTATAAAACCCAGTAACTTTAAGTGTCCTGATTTTCAACCAGAGTTTTTGATACCATAAATTTCATCATTATGTAAAGATAATGTCTTTTGATGCTATATGACCAATGATCTTGTGCACTGAAATTTGATTGAAACAGATTTAATAGAGTAAAGGAAAGAGCCAATATCTATCTCTTTAGTACTACCTGGCATATAGAAGGGTTAAAGATGTATTTATAATTACAAATTGACTGAAGTATCTTATTCTAGTTCATGCTTGCATGTTCTGAGTTTCCTAAGCTTGTAGCTAACACACGGATTTGGGGGATGTATATGCCTTTAATCTTTTTTTTTTTTCATTCAGTATCAATCTTGTCAAGTGCATCAGTATGTCAGAACATTGGTAAAGGGGAAAAGCTAATTCTGATCAAAGTTCCTTAACCTTAAACCAGGAACCTAAAAAAAGAAGAAAAAAATCAAACAGGAAGAAGGCTCAAGTGGAAAGTTTCCAAATTCCTTTCTTTTCCTTCTTTATTTGCTTCTCTCTTACAGCTAATGTCTTAAATATGTGTTGCACTATTTGCTAATAATAACTTTGCTGTTTCACTTTCATCAACTTGCAGGTTTTAAAGAATAAATTTTATTCATCTTTGATCTCTTTGGCCAAGTACTGAATTTAGTTTGCAATTAAAAATTCAGTAAATGTTTATTCAACAAAAAACTTTAGGGGGTTTAAGAAATTTTTCTTGCTTTATATGATAAACTTGATGTTGTAAAGAGTACTTGTTTTTAACAAAAATACCTTTTAATAAGATGTGAACAATTATTAAATCTATAAAATATAATTCATTTGCTAATACACAGGAATTTAAAGGTGTTCAACCACTATAGGATTTGGGGTAAAAAAAATTTCTTGCCCAACATTTCTTGCAGCTAGGTACTAATAACTAATGTTGGGCCAATAACACATGAGTGAAAAAATATTGTATGGAACTGCAAAGAACACCTCTTAAAAAGGATTGAGAAAAATGGGAGAGTAACTTCTTGCCTTCTTCTATTCTTTCCTCTAGAAAATGGAAATCATGAGTCAACTCTAAGTGAATATCCTGAAATTAGAGAGGCCTACCTGACATTCTTCCAGTGCACAGTGACTTGTGTTATGCTGTCCTTGAGGATTCTTATGTTTTCCACCCTGTTTTCTGTTTTACATTACAGTCACCTGATATATAATAGCCAATAAAATTGGATAGTTATCTTCTATTCAAAATGAAATAATGTCAATGTATTCCAAACCTATATCAAAATTTAGGTTTTACTACAAGAGTGGTGGGAGATTAAGAAACGCTTTCTTAAATAATAAAAAAATCAGAGATCTCTTAAATGACCATCACTCATTTCTTATAAAATTTTTCTTAATGTACATACCTGAATGTACTTGTGAAAAACTATTTTAATCTCAAGTGAGATGCAGACTTTGTACAGTGTCTCTTCTTCTCTCTCACATAATAGTAACACATTAGAGTATTTCCCAGGACAGGAGAACACAATGCATGTAAATTATATACAACCGATTAGGAATTAGACTCTTTCAACACTTGGTTTTGTATTTTATCAAAATATGTGGCTGTTCGTGCTCTTGTGTCTAAAATATATTTTGTCAAAAGTTGACAGTGAGGGGATAAAAGAGAACCCAATTTTGGATAGCAGAGCATGTCAGGATTTGAAGTCATGTGTGGAGCCATGATGCTGTGTGCTAGGCATATTATGCAAGCTGTGTGTGCGTTAGGTTTCCCAAAGCGGCTTTGGACTCCCAGGGTGCCAGTTTTCTTAGTATTAACTACAGTGGCTTCAGTGAGTGTGAAATGGGTTAATACGTGTAAAATATTTGGAAACTGTGGATACCATTACACTATTTGCTCTTTTTCTTTGCAACCAATGGAGTTTGAGTAGGAACCCCATATTCTACTATTTGAAATCTGTGTGACTCAGGGAGTCATTTAACCTTGAAGCCACCATTTCTTTTTGCCAGTAAGATGAAGAAATACATATTCACCTCTTAAAGCTATTATGAAGATTAATTAAAACTTATGTAAAGCCACGGGCTCAGTGTCTGACCTATTGTGAATATTTAATAAATGGCCCTGTCTTTATTTTTCTCTTTTGCCATGTAAGAATTTTTATTCTCCTCTGCACTACGTTCACCTTAAAAAAGACAACAATGAGAAGAGAATGAGAATATATTAAATCAATGGACAGGTGCATTCTTTGGATTTGACTGCATATGTTATTCATAGGTTTGAAGAAACCTGACAGACACACACATATATGATCAAATCCATACACATATGATCAATAAACACTGTAGTTACCTATCATACTGGGTGAACATTTTATTACACATATTTTAAATGATATATATGTATATATAAACAAATATATATATATATATATATATATATATATATATATATATATATGTGTGTGTGTGTGTGTACTGCATGTTCTTAATCCACTTCTCTTCCAGAACTACCTACTTAAAAATATTAAGCGTAATCTTTTTAAAAAGGGATACTATGTTTCTCGTCTTTAATTGTTCAAAAACTACATCCTATTAAAACAACACGTAACAGAGATGCATGCATACCCATGTTCATAGCAGCACAACTAACAATAGCTAAAATATGGAAGTTACCAAAATACCCATCAGCAGACCAGTGGATACACACATTGTAGTATTTACACACAATGGAATACTATGCATCTATAAAGACAGATAGCTTAGAGGCTTTTGTAGGCAAATGGAGGCAGCTTGAGACCATCATGCTTAGTGAAGTCAGTCAGAAGCAGAAAGTGAAATATTGAGTGGTTTCTCTGATATGAGAAACCCAGATCACAACTATGGGACTTAATGTGGAGAATAATGGGAACTGGTGGGTGGGGACGCAGAGGGAGGGCCAAAAGGAAAGGGAGAAGGTGGTCTTGTAACCTTGCCAAGATATGTATGTGCACAAAATGCTCAAGATCACTGTAAACTTCAAATTTTGCACTTATACATATCAATAAAATAGGGGAAAAGCAAGTGAGAGTATGTGGAGAGATTAAGGAAAATCTGTTTTATATTAATACTGTAATAATAATTAAAAAATAAACATTCACTGTATTTTCCTGATTATATTTTTCTATGATATAAAATAATCGGCCTTTGGAAGCAACATTGTCTTTAAAACTGTGGAGAAAAAAATATGAACTTGAGAATTAAGCCATCAGCCAGATGTCTAATTACCTGCACAGACGTTCATATCATTCAAGAATATAATTTCTGCCTAGGGTGGTCTCTTTCTATGAACACACATTACTTACAATGTTTTTTAGGGCAGAATTGTCAAAATCATAGAAAACAGGATTACTATCCCATCATTCCAATGACAGAATTGGAAAGCGCGACATTTCATGTCTCTTCCAGTTATAACGTCCCAGGACTTTACAATCACCTAGAGATTTGTTTTTCTACAAAATTTTGAATGACTAAGTGAAACCAAGAAACAATTGAAAATTCACAAGAAAGCACTGGTAATATTAAAATTTTCCAAAATACAAAGCGAGACCCTATCTCAAATAAATAAATAAATAAATAGCCCGAATATACAAGTTCACAGTCCACATATACATTGAGAATAGTCATATTTTTTTTTCAATTTATTGCTTCTATCACTCCAAAAATGAAATCTACAACTAAATATGAGAATGTGTTTGAGGTTATAATTTGAAGTTCAAAACGATGAATGAAACTTTTGCAGAGGTTTCTGAAAGCTGTTGGGAATTCATCAAAACAAACAAAGCAAAACAAAACAAACAAAAAAGCGCCACTCTGGACCTGTGTAGGCTGGTGAAAGAGGACGACACGGGGGTCCTTTTGGCAGAGCAGAAAATATTTTTTGGACATCTTGAGGGATAATGAACAGTGTTCAGTATTCTGCTCAATTGGTAATGTCCAGTTATTCTGCAATTTTTATCAGGTTAATTTTAGAATTGTCCTTACATTGTTGCCAGTGTTTAGGGTTCAGGAAATGCGGAGAAATCCACATAGGTACAATCGGGGTTCTTGCAGTGGGGTTAGTTTTGAGTGAATGCCTACAAGTGTAAAAGTATCTTAAATCAAATCTCACAAAACTTCTGAAAGTATCTCCCAGAGTAGATAAAATGCAGAAAATAGAAGAACATGTTAAGTGAACGCTATGGAGATCAAGTTATCAATATTTATATGTGGAAGAATAGCAAGACAAATGACACAGCTTTGTTAATAAAAAATTGATACTAGACACAGGGAAAAGTGACAAATGAAGGAGAGGAACATAGTAACATACAATGAATGAAATTTTTCCTAGACACTAATTAAAATTAATCATAATAATACATTAAAAGACATTTGAACACTAATTACTTGATAATACTCAAATAGCTGTTAAAATTATTAAAATGATAATGATTTTGATTTCAAAACTTCTTAAATTTTATTAAAATGAAACTAGTTCCAAACTATTCCTGATGTTGGTAATTAAATGATTGACATTAAAAACAAAGTGAGATTGACACAGTTTGGCAGTTTTAAGCTGGGCAATGGGCACATGATTCTCAGTACATGCAACTCTCTACCTTTTTCTACTTCTTTTAACACAGTTGAAAATTGGAAAATTAAAAAAAAAACAGTGTAAGCTACATATGAGGAAGTTATAATATGAAGCAACTTACCATTTTTATCATGATATAAATATTACATTCAGATATATGGTATGCATTTATTTAGCATTCTCATTTTAAATACCCATAATAAATTGAACATGTATTTTTGCATTTTCAGAAAGGCTAAGATTGAGGCTTTAAGCAAGAGAACTGCATGGAGCTCAAAGAGAAATTATGATGATGGAGCCTCACTCCCCCATAAGCTTTAAATCCTTTAAATACAAATCATAGTTTATAATGAATTACCAGGTTCATATTTTGCTCTATGCTGCTGCTCAAATCTACAATCTTTCCTGTGATTTTAATTTCTAAAGTGATGGGAGCCTCCCTCTCCTTTATTATGCTTTAGCTTTCCTTATAACACCGGCCACTAAATAAAATAACATTTCCATATTTCTGTGTCCACTGTTTCATCTCCCTATTTAGGGTGTGCTATTAATGATGATGACATTTTGCTTTTGTTCATTGTGGTGATCCTAGAATCTACAGCAAGTTTTAACACATATCAGGTATTGAATGTGTACTTTTTAAAGGACAGGTTTTGAAATCCAAACAAAAATATTCATGACAGATACTTATTCTAGATTTGCTGGAATAATTCTTGTGATGAGGCATTTACCATGTCTGAAAGTAAGCATTTTATTGCAGGGCAGCAACTCGTTTTGGAGCGTGTTGTCTACTGCTGGGCAGCAGAACTTTCTGGAAAGTATTGCCTCAATAAAGGGTGACTGTGCCCTGTTGTCCTCTTCTAATTTCTACCATGCTTTGATCTCCATTCTCCCTATAGGTGCTATGCAAATGGGCTGCCATCTGCCATTGCATAAGGAGGAGTCTCCCTTCCCAGTGAAGGATTGAATAAATTCCCTTGCTTGGAGTCCCTGGACCAAGACCATGTGCTAGCACTTATTTATAACTCATAAGCAGTTAACATCCAAGGTTAAGCTGTCATCCTGGAGCACAGCCACAGCCATGTTTGGCCTCTACTGAATCTCTCTCTCTCTCTCTCTCTCTCTCTCTCTGGCTACACTTCATCCTAGCTGGGTATGATTTCTTCATAAACTCAGAACAGAGTAAGTTGGATCTCATCTCTTTTTTCAGAGAATAGAATTATCTACCATTCAAAGTCAGCTGTTTTAACAGAAGAAGCCTTGAAAAGACATCAGTTCAACTGCATCCTTCCTTTCTTGAGAAAAATTATCTTTATTTTTAGAAAAATACTTTATTCCTGAGGATAATATAAGATTTTCTGATACAAATATCATTAGAAACTGGAAAAATAAAACTCTAAAACTCAATTTAGCATGTGGGCATGTATATGGGTTTCACAAAGGCCTTCATACAAAAACTAAAGCTTGTTCAGGTTCATATATTTTCACATGAAATGAAATGATAAGAGTAAATCAATCCCAAATAGAACCAGTAGGACAGAGGTTCAAAACAGCCACTAACTACATGATGCTATAAAGACAAGGCTGTGTATTAAAAGTGTATTCACAGAGAACATATCTCTGAAAGGATTATTGAGACATTTTGGTTTCTATTGAATTAGCAATTTTTTGAACTTTCCAAAATATTTGAAAGAAGAAATATGTAACAACAACTTTTTGAGTGGTGGTAAGCTTGATTCACTTTATTGACACATTGCATAAAAATGAATTTATCCAAGGGTATCTTGGGATTACTATTCTTGCACTGAAAGAGCTTAATGATCCTTTGAATGTCTGTAAGTAATAAAATACATACACTCCCCACTTAGTGTTTCTTTGTTCCCCATGTTATTGATATATACGTGTTACCTAATGTGTACATTGAGTATTTTGTGCACATATATTTTGAGACAAAATAAAAAGCCCTTCCCTTGTCTCGTTTTGACATTCTCACACCCTGACCCTCACAACTAGTTCCTACTCCCCCCCATTAGTCCTATGAAATAACTTTAATCTGTGCTTCTCATATCATATTTGATATTTAACCCTCTTCCTCTCATGTCACTGAGCATGATGGTCACATGTTGCATTTACCTACAAAAGCCTCAAACCTACCTGACTTTATAAATGAGCAGTATTTCATCGTGTACAAATGCCACATATTATGTAGGCATTAGTTGTTGATTTTTTGGTGTCTTCCATATTTTAGCTATTGTTAGTTGTTGTGCTATGAACATATGTATCCATGTAGCTCTGCCTTATGATGCTTTTAACTCTTTTGGAAAAATTCCTAAAAGGAATATCTCTGGATCAAAGGTAATATTTATTTTCAGCCTTTTGAGGAATTTTCATACTGCTCTTCAGAGCGACTGTGCCAATTTATATCCTTACCAGCAGTGTAAGAGGATTTCCTTTCACCCACAGCATCACCAGCATTGACTGCTGTTGGAGTTCTTGATATATACCATTTTCTCTGGGGTTAGTTGGTATCTTAGTGATGTTCTGATCTACATTTCTCTAGTGGCTAAGGGTGTCAAGCTAAACATCTTTTCATGTGCTTACTGGCCACTGGAACTTTTTTATCAATCGACTCTTCATTTCTGTTGCCCATTTTTCAGTTGGGTCTATGATTTTGAAGGGTCTGTTTTTCTTCTGTTACTTGTATATGCTACTTATGAAACTCTTACCTGAGGAATAGATAGTGAATATATTTTTCCCATTCTGTTGCTTCTTTTTTTACACTGTTGATAATTCGTTTTGCCATACAGAATCTTTTTTTTAATTTAACACAATCCTATTTGTTAATTCTGGGGGCTATTTTTTTTTTTTTGCTTTGGGTGTCTAAGAAAGTTCTTGCCTACACCTATATGTTTTACATTTTCTTCCTAATTTGTATTCAGTAGGTTCAGTATTTCATTTTTAATACTAAGGTCTTTGATCCACTTTGATTTAATTTTGATGCCTGGAGAGAGGTGTGAGCCTAGGCTCATTCTTCTGCCTGGGGATGTCCAATTTATCCAACACTATTTGCTGAAGAAGCTGTCCATTGTTCACTGTAGGCTTCTGGCTCCTTTATCAAAGAGCAGGTAGCTCAGTGTATTTCAGTTTGTCTCTTCATTCTTTTTCCTATTTCACTGGCCAACCTGTCTGTTTCTGTGCCAGTAACAAATAGTTTTTATTACTGTTGCTTTCTAGTATAACTTAATGTCTGTAATCACAACGCTTCCTGCTTTTGTTTTGTTATTCAGGATTGCTTTGGTTATTCCAGCTCTTCTTTAGTTCTATATGAATTTAAGGATTTTTTTTAAATCCATCAAAAAAGGTTATTGGTGTTTTGATAGGAATTTCATTGAATCTGTATATAAGTTTGGGCAGTACAGACATTTTGATTATGTTAATTCTTCCTATCCAAGAGCAAGGGAAACCTTTTCATTTTCTGATGTCTTCTTTAATTTCATTCATCAGTATATTACAGTGTTTTTTTTTTGTTTGTTTTGTTTTTGTAGAGATACTTCAATCCCTTGGTTAGGTTTACTCCTAGGTATTTAATTTTTTGATGGGCTATTGAGAATAAAATTATTATTCTAAACTATTTCTCATTAATTTCATATTTAGTGTAGTCAATTTTTCTTAAATTTCTTAACAGCACTCATTAATAAAGCAGACAGATTTTCATCATCTGAGGTCAAAAAAAGAGACAAGAAAAGGAAATTTGTTGAGTATACTAAATGCTTTAGGAAATGCATTGTGAATTTAATCTTATTTTTTCACAAAAGCCTCAAAATAGATACACCATGTCAATTAAATAATATATTTTATGTTATCAGTGGTCTTGGAAGGAGCTAATGGCAGATTTGGACTGGAACCCAGTTCTAATTACTTCCACTTTAACTTATTGGCACATTAGCATTTACATTTGGAAGAATATTAAGAAGGAACAGTTTGGAAATGGATATTTCCTTACTTGAAGACAATTAGAAGTAACTAAAATCAACAAACTCATATATGTGTTTATGAAAATTACTTCATCTCTGAAGAAGACATCCCATGGATGTTCCATTACACAACTCTCTGTAAATTGTACTAATGTTCTATGTCCTGTTAGAAGGCATGGAACATACACATATCCACAACTTTGAATTGCTATGAAGGTCCAAACAGAAGAGTTGCCTTTCTAGATCTAAGAGGAATCTATAGAAAAATGGTAAAGGGATTGAATTCTATACCCAGACTAAGGTTGTATTTCGACAACATACTATGTCAAATACCACTGCAGTAACTGTGATTTTAATATGGTTGAGGGTTTTCTTCCAAACTTAAAAGTGCTGAAAAATTCCCTTCATTTTGACGTTGTGGAAAGGTTGTAGAATTTTTAGAAGGTTGAGTCAATTGGGAGGCAATTGAATCATTGGGTGTATCACCCTCAAGAGATCCTGGGAGTGATTCATGTAGTTTTTATAGAATCCAGGTTAGTTACTGAAATGGAAGGTGTTCGACTTCCGGCAGTGAGCTCCTCTGCTCATCGCTGCCCTCTTCTCCACTTCCGTCTTGCTGTGTAGGCAGGAACCCTGGAGGCTGGCACCGGGATCTCGTAGACCCAAGTGCTTCCAAATACCATAATTCTAAAACAATAAAGTTCCTCATATGTAGCCAGTACAGGAAATTTTGTTACGGCAACAAAATAGACTAAGATGGTAGAGAAGTTTCTCCTTTTTAAATAAAAATAAACTTATCCTATGAGTTATTGTTGGGATTATATAAGTCAGTTCATGCAAAACACTTAAAGTAGTGTCTGTTATGTTTAAAGTAATATTTAAATATTAGTTGGTGTATAGCTTGGGTTTCTTAGAAAAACAGAACAAAAGAATTACTAAGTCAGCTTACAGCAGCCTAAGAGGGAGTCCAAAACAGACATTTGCGTTTGTGAAAGCTGGAGAGTCTAGAGGCTATTCTTATATTAAAATGGAAAACATTAGACTGAGACTGAAGATATGGATCTTCCCTCTGGAATAACCAGTGTGAATCCGTCCCGCAGATCAACTTCCGAAGGCAAAGACTTGAAGACTGGAGCAAACCTTCCCTGAAGACCAGTGCTCAGAAGCGGTGTGAAGACAGGGGTGGATCTGTACGGAGGCTCATATCCAGAGATGATGACGAAGGCCAGAGTTCTTTTAGAAAACTGTGTCTTCTTTCTTCTTCCTTCCCTTTTAGTCAGTTACCTGTAACACTCTACTAGTTGGTTGCACCCACATCTGTGGGTTCTTTCCTCCATTTGCTGGCCTGCATGTCAATCACTCACACTCAAAGCCCTGCCTTGCAGTATTTTCTATTCCATTCAAATTGAAACACACGTTTAAGCAGCCACCCTTGGTACTGTGGTATCATGCATTTTTATTGCAGCCTAATCTAAAGATTCAGTGGTAATAAAGATGCATTTTTTTCTCAAGAACATTTGTGCCTTTCAGTTCTTTCAAGTATTTAATATAACATTTTTCTCTCATAATTAGCGTGTTATTTGAAAATGGAGTAAATGTTTACTTTATGAATAAATGTTTTCTTTGATAAAAACTCACAAAATAAGCTCAAATTTATTAATCAAGTAAAGCAGTAAGTGTTATATGTCTGGGGTACTTTTGAAATTCTGCAAATCTTTTTCTACTTTATACATAAACAGCAATTGTGTTATATGTACTTAGCTATTTATACTTATATTTTTGATTTTTAGAAATTTAAAAAATCAGGCTATTCATAAACTATGGTTGTATTTCCACTAAATAATTCTGTCTTCTAAGTTATAAAACATTTTCAATATACAGCAGTTACGTCTATGAAATTTGTACCTTATACTGACATTTTTGATTCACGTTAATTTGCAATCATTTTTATTTATCAGCTAAAAGCATCTAAAAATGTTAACTAGAAAATAGAGCAACTGGCAACATTAAATTATTTGTAAAAAATACCATCAATATTTCTACTGTGGTGTATTTGAACTTCAAATTCTTATTTTTTATTTTAAACAGTTTGCAAGGCTTAATATTATAGCTTTTGTTTCAATGTTATTGGCGAATATCAACAGGCACTAAACTTGCTCAGCCACTGTGGTTTCATTTAGATGGATTTTGACATACTCAGTTTTATATCTATTCACTACTCACTCATTCACTCACTCATTCACTCACTCATTTGCTGATCCTTAATTGTGTTTTCCACAGTCTAAAATCCTCTAGGAAAAGCTAACATTTCATGTTCAACCATTTTTAGGCCAGCAGTGTATTTTAGAGATTGTTCACAAAATGACATAAATACCATCACATTTAACAGAATGAATGCAAGAGATATGCATAGTGACTACAAATAAATAATAATTTATTAAGTGCTCCCTTCAAGGTGCAAATATAATGAGAATAATGATAGAAACAAATCCATAGAGATGGTAAGAACAGGTTTCACAAGGAAGAGCAGCTGCTGAGTTAGTCCTTACGTGACTTGAATAAGGTTTTGATTACTAGAAAACAAGAAAGGCGGTACAAATTAGGATCCCGTTGTCAGAAAAGGAAGGATATTGGAGAATGACATGCAATCTAGTGTAACTGGAACACTGGTGCTAACTGAGCATGACACAATGTGAAAGCAGAGTAAGAACGCTAGGCCACGGTGCCGGATTGAGGCTGAAAGCACAGAGTCACCAAAGCAGTACGTCCTTGTGGTGCCTATGCCCGTGACCATATTTGGAAATAGGGTTTTCACATATGTAATTAAGATAGAATAATTTCCTTCTTGAACATAAATATTCAGTCTCCAAAATTATAAGAAATAAATTGCTGTTAATAAAAAGTGATAAGATATAAGAAAAGCAGATGTGCTTGTCTAAAGAATACAGAATCAGTCTTTGCAAGCCGAAGGGAGTCATGCAATGGTGATCCACACAGGTGTAAGTGGCAGAGCTGTATTTTGGCAAGCTGACTCTGCCAGAAGTTAAAACCTGGAGGCGCTCACGTTTAGGTGAATGTGCATCTTTGTAGTTTATTGCAGTTTATCAGTATTTTTCAAAATGGCCTAGCAAGCACTAAGTACCCTCGTTCGATTCCCCAGCACCACATAAACTGGGCATGGTGGCACACACTTGTAATCCCAGCACTCGGGAGGCTGAGACAGGAGGATTGCTGTGAGCCCAAGGCCAGCTGGGCTTGAAAGTGAGTTCAGGTCCAGCCTGGACCACAGAGTGAGACCCTGCCTCAAAAAAAAAAAAAAAAAAAAAAAAAAAAGGCTTTTCTGTTTCTGCAACTTACAATTTTCAAAGGTCACCTACAAATGTATTTGAAATGCAAATACTCATTTGCAGCTATTGAAAAGAAAACAATTTTTTATTTGCTTCTCTTATGGATGGTTGCTTAAAGTTGTACGGACATCACAGAAAAAAATATTGTAGATGAACTAACAAAATGAAATTGATTTCCCCAAAATTCTAGGGGCCAGAAGTTGGAAATCCAAGTGTTAGTTTTTCTTGGCTCCGTAAGGAGATATTCTTTTCATAGGATCTGGTGGTTTTTATCAGACTTTGGCTTTTTCTAAGGTGTATTTTTGCATGACTTCAGTCTCTTTCCTTCTCACCTCATTGTGTTCTACTTTCTTTTGTGTTTCATTTTCTCGTCATACAAGAACACCAATTATTTTGTACTGATGACCAAACATCTTCAAGAATGACCTTATTTTATCTTAATTACATATGGGAAAGGCCTATTTCCAAATATGGTCACATGCATAAGTACTACACATTGACATTTGAATGTGTCTTTTTTAGAACACACATTTCAATCTGCACACACTAATAATATTTCCAATATGATATTCAGGAATTTTTGTAATGAAAAACGTTGATATAACGTTATCTAGTGGTGTTTACTGTGGTGACAGAAGTCAGAGCTCCTCTCTTAGGAAACATTCAATGATTTTTATTTGAATTTTCCCAGGGAATCTAACTCATCTGCATGTATTTTTTTCAAAAGAAAAAAATCACATTTGTATCCCTATTAACTGATTTAAATATAAGATTGTTAATGGCAGGTAATAATAATCTAGGAAAAACATTTTCCATTTACTAAAAATAATTAGCAACTTTTGAAATCAAGGCTTTAAAAAAAACTCTTATCATCAATTTATTTTCCCAACTCTCTAATCATTATTTATCCCATTTCCCCAGATTTACATTTTGTTATTCATAAAGCCTAGTGTCAATTAAGCTTTGATAAATATTTGGGAATAATATGGAATTTTCCATCTTCCAATCCAAGGGAAAAATGTGAGAAAATATAACTTCACAGACTGAATGACGAAGACCATCTTCCGTGGACCCCTGTGAGAAGTTAGAACTACACTCTCCGAACTGTTTCCAAAGTTTAAACAGTGTTTTCAAAGCCTACGTACGGCCATGTATTGAAGGAAATAACCAGAATTGATGGTAAATTTTACTAACCCGATTTTTACCTAACAGATTTGTGTATTAAAAAGAGTGTGGGTTGACCTGATAATTCTCCTTGTTCTTCACCATCATTGGGTCTTGGCTATTGCTCTCAGTGGCTTTTTCTGTCTCTCACATTCTAAACAAACTCTTTTTAGACCTCTTCTCAAGTCACAGAAGTATTTCTGTCAAAGAGGTTGGATACCTTTACAAGTATGGAACTGAGCAGTGAACATCACGAACACTGTTTAACAGTCAGCTTTTCTGTTGATATGACAAAATGCCTGACACCCAGGACTTAAAAGGAGGAATACCATGTTTAAGGTCATTGTTTTGAAGGGTTCAGTTCATGATCAACTAGGGCCTTGATGTGAGTGTTAGGTGAGACAGAATGTTTTGGCAGCATGGAATGGTGCACGGTAGCCATGATATATTCACTGAATTATCTTATAGCTAAATGTACAAAAATAGTTATCTTAAACACTTTTCAGTTAAAGAAACTAAAATTTTCTATCACTTGCCAAATGTCCCTAATTGTCTCCTACCCTCAACATCCGATAATTCTCTGTTTTACCCTGTTTTCTCTAGTCTTTATCTATTTTACTTTCCACAGTGCTATGGCTTGGATCTGGAGTGTCCCCAAAAAGCCTTGTATATTTGGATGTAGCGCGTTAACTGATGGACCATGTGCTGTTGGGAGGTAGACTTTGACTAGAGGGGTCAGATGCTTGGGCTCTACCTCGAGGGATTATTCTGACTCGTAGAGACTGGAAGGTATCCAGTGCAGAGCTTTCTGGTATGTTTATTGGCTTTCTGGGCCCAGAAGTGAAGGAAGGGCACTGTCCTGGGTGTGAGTGTCCAAACTGACCCCTTGAACGAAATAAGGAAAACACGAGGAAACACTGCTAGAGCTTCTTGCTGGGAAAGCTTCTAGCCTTACTTTAGTCTCCAGAGATTAGCTTTTTCATTCTCAACTGAGCTTTCTGCCTGTAACACCAGGAGCACATGTCATGTGCTTCCACCACTACTGGCTGCCTCTGAAAGGACTGTGTGAGACTTTTTGAAACTGTGAGCTACAATAAACATTTCATCACTTAAGCTGCGGTTGTCTGGCATTCTGCCACAACAATGAAAATGTCACAAAGACACATAGAGAAGTAAAATCATGTGTAATTTCTCCTTGTGTGACTGACTTATTTCACTTCATCCATGTTATCACATCTGACAGAATTTACTTCATTTTAAGGTTGGAACTATTCTTAATAAGTTTATGTACTACATTTCCTTTATCTGTTTATCTGTTACTGGATATTTAAGTTGATTCCATGTTTTGGTTCTTGCTGATTTGTTTTGTTTTGTTGGTAATTAAATTTGTTACAGTCTTGTAGTGAGCATATAAATACAGATTTCTCCTTAACATAATTTCATTTTTTCAACTGGGTTCTTTCTTCATAACAGGATGGGTGGTTTATATGGTACTTCAAGGATAATAAAATATATGATACTTTCAAAAATATGTTTCAATAAACTATATATTTTTAGTGACCAAATTTTCTATTTGTCAGTGTCCTGTTTAACACAGTTTGTGTTTGCCATTTAGAAATTCTATACAAGTTTAAAATAAATGATTTACATTTCTTTATGGTTAAATCAACTTTCCTGTACAAAAATATTATGGTATTTCTTTTTTAATGTTTAAAGCATATCTATTTCTAAGTAAAATGTCAATTTTGAACTAGATTTTATATTTTTAATATAGATGCTCTTATTTTTATAGTCCACTTATAATTTCTGTCCAATAAATCAGTTCACACTCATAAGTTTAGGCTAGTACTAACTCAGGACGGCACAAACAGTTTCTACTTTTGAGCAAAGAAAAGGAATATTTAGCTCATATTGCCACAAATTTGTTCAGGTGGAACAGGACTGGCTGACATAACAGTCAGGTGGCACGCATGGTATGACAGCTTTCAGACAGATGATGAAATGAAATTTTGAAGGGAGGAGCAGCTGTATTCTATTGTATCCTGCAATTAAAGTTATTAAGGCAGAAGAAAATCATCTTTACTTCCACATTCGTGAGTCCAGGCTGTCTCTCTGCATTGTCCTAAGAGAGCCTGGTGTATTATATATTTCAGCATGACAAAATATAATTGATGTCATGAGCACTTTGAAATTATCATTGTATAATGCATGCCTTAGAGAGCTTGACATATACTGTAAATGTTCAATATCTATTCAGAACATACTGAAAAACAGGAGAATATATTTTAAAATGTTCTTGGTCACAACAAGTCATGTTGAGGACAAACACTGAACATAATTCCACAATTATTGAATTTTGTTTTGAATCTCTTCCAGTCACTATAAAAATAATAGCATCCACCAAAGCCATAGTATGTCAAGCAGCTTAAAGTACACAAAACCATTTATAAATTCCTAAATATTCTAGTGTGAAAGCTATAAGTAAAAGTGATAAGTATATGTCACTCTCAACCACAAGTATATAAATCTTTGTATTATGCCTCTGCCCTCTCTTAAAATATTGGCAAACCTATAGTGCCATACTTAATATAGAAACTCGAGCCTTTCTGATTCCCATTCTTTAGAAGAAATATGAGTTAGGATAAATAAAAAATAAAGTGGAGTCTTTGGCTTCAGGATAGATGTGAATTCTAATTCTGGCTTTGTTACATTAATTAGATGGAGGGATTGATTTATTATGTTACCATGGCGATCTATTTCGATCTGTTTTGCACAATACTATTCCATATACTTGAGCACATTGAGCATTTACTATTATAACAACTCCCATTGTGTGGAAGGCGTGAATGATTGGCCCTTAGAAAATATTTCTCAGGATATTTAAATGTATTTTTTTTTTCTAATTAGATCTGGTTGTGTTTCTTACAATTCCTTCACTTTCCACAGTAGAAGCTTGGTATAACATGAAGGAGTTGAAATCTATCAGTAAATGTTTTGGAATTGTTAGGTAAATTATTATGTACAACAGAATATTTGCCTTTCTTCCTTCAGAAGGCAGACGAGTATTAAACATATTTTAATTAAAGTGTAGTAGAAAATAAAAATATCTCCTTGAACATTGGAAGAATTCAAGACAGATAGCTGGTGTATCTCTTTCCCATGTAAAGTTAACGTTCACATTAATAAAATCTATATAAAATTTAAAAATACTAATTCTGACACATAATAATGGACTCAAAACATAAACAGGTATGGCAAAAACTTTGTAAACACTCATTTTCAATTTCCTTGCATTTTGAAGAATTCAAGTTATGAGTCTTATGATAAGTATGCTTCTCACTGCTCCCTTCAATATCCAGCCAGACCTGTTAGAATTATGACTGAGCCTGCACTATGCTGTATATTGGATATATCTGGTGATAATTCACTGCTCCTGAAAAAATCACAATTCTTTTGAGGAAAGATATCCTGCATAGGTATCATTTTTTATTAGAAAATGATGCTGCTCTTCATTTTTTTAAAATTAAGGAGAGAAGTCTCAATTAAACCATGCAATCACAAGGTAAAAATATCCAATTCCAAATTTTATATTTCAGAATTTACCTTAATAAATTAAAAATTACTTTTTATCCCATGTATTTTTGGATTGTGAGTACAGCCTTCCACACCTGTCATTCCCATTCAAAACTAAAGTGACTGCCTTTGTGCAGAACATGGCTAATACGGGTCCCCTGACCCCCTGGTGCTACAGAATTTACAATTAGGCACCACAGTATTCATCTCACAGCTGTCCTCATATTTTTGTATAGCCAATAATATCTTTTATATTCTTTTAAAATTATTTTTGCAATTTGACACTCTTGATTTTAAAATGAATCGTTTACAGTGTTTGGAGTGTTTGGTTCTTACTTTGGATTAAAGAGGTATAAAGCCTTATTTTCAATCCTTTTGCCAGGTCTTTATGAAGGCTAGCTGCCCCATTATGCCTCTATATTTCTGTTAAGGCCAAGTAATTGGACTATGTTGTGTACGACAATGGATCTTGAAGCTAACTGAGAAACCGTACTGAGCAAGGCAAAATCAGCAGATGTCTTGTTGTTTTCTCTTGCAGGGATAGAATATCTGACACCCACAATTTTAGGGAGGAAAGATTTACTTTAGGCCACAGTTTCAGAACGTTACAATGCACTCAGAGGCCAGGTGCTGCAAATGGTGGAGCCACCTGGTGGGGCTGGTAATGCAGCCTAGGTAAGAGCTGCATGTGGCATGGCAGAATAGAGCCAAGTGTGGGAGGAAGGACGGTGCTAGCGCACGCCAGGTCGCACCCCAAGCATCTGCCTCTTTCAACAGTCCCCCCACCACCCGCCCCCCGCGCCAAACAGGTCACAATATCCATAGGTACATGAGGCTTTGGAGGAGGAAACTCCAAATTCAAACCACAGCAATTTACAAAAGCAAAGAAATTCTGTCTCTACTGTGGATCTGAAAAGGATCGCTATATATGATGTGGACTTTCAGGAAACCCATTCTTTTCATGGTATCTTTAGTGTATTTGCTTTCCAGTCTTAGGCTTAATGTCTTTTTCTTACAATGGGTATAATGTATGTACATATGCACATACATGTTAGCCAACTCCTGTGATCTTCATAAGGTATTTGTCCTAATTGTTATCTGCTAAAAAAAAAAAAAAAACACAGTAGTCACAACGAACAAAGTATTCATTCACTTCAAATTGGTGAGGAGATGGCAAAGAAGGCTGACTGAATGGTCAAAGTCCACACTGGTGACTTCTTCATAAGGATTACCTACACGCAAAAGCTCAGCACTTGAGAAGTGGACTACCAGAGATCCAAACATATACGTATGAGGAGGAGCCAAGTGTACTTTCCACCAAAGAATACCAGGATAGATTTTAGGCTAGAGAAGCAACTTTTAGGGCTTAGGCAGCTAATATGGGATTGTATACATAAAATATTTTATCTTTGGACTCTACAAACAATCATACTTGGAACTTACATGTAAATTTTTTCTTTCTATGTGATATTTCTCCCACATTTCTGTAAAGGGTTTTATCCAAACAAAGTTTCATATAGGAGGATTGAAGAAAAACAGCAAAAAGCAGGTATAGTTTTGTAAGCATCAACCTATCAATAAGCTTAATGGACCAGTGACAATATTTTACTAAGTACATGTTTAGTTTTGGAATTGGAGGTGATAATCCTAAGTAAAAATAGTATCTATATGAGAAACAGGAGGAGAAACGGACAAGCAGAAGTTGATAAAATGTAAGGTCCACACTTAAAAATGAGAAAAACTCCCTTGATTTTCTGAATATACTACCAGTTGTGATCTATAAAAGGAATAGATGCATATTTATATACAGATGAATGTTTCTCAAAAATTTATAATCAAGCTTTATTTTTAAGTAATATATGTATGCTCCTTATATTCATTATTAGTATATGACAAGAAACTTTAAAATGTGCATATTATAGAATGGTTGAGTAAATAGTATACATACTACTGTAGTAAGGTTCTCTAGAGAAACATAATTAATAGAGCATATGTGTACAGAGGCTGAGGTCATAGCTCAGGGCTTAAAGTGGTGCCTAGCAAGAACAAAGGCTCGGGGTTCAATTCCCAAGCACACCACATATGGTGGGTGTGTTAGTGCCTGTAATCCCAGTACTCAGAGGCAAAGAGAGAAAAGTTGCTCTTTGTTTTAGGCCAGTTTGGGCTATATAGTGACTTCGTGATTAGCCAGGACTACAAAGGGAGACTTGCTCACACACACACAAAAAGAAAATATGTGTACTATGATGCAATGAGATTTACTAGATAAACTTACGGTATCAGATACAGAAGAGCCCATAATGGCCATCTACATGCTGGAGAGCCAGGGGTATTGGTAGCTGCGGAACCCAAGAAGATGGAAGCCTTAGAACAAGTGGTTTGAGAATGCCAGGCCAGCCCTTGATTGAAACCTGGAAGATCACTGTAGAATTGCCAGTGGGACTCTGCATGGTAAGGCTGAGGACAGAGGAGGCTGATGTGCAGGGGTGATGGCAAAGACTGAAGCTCTTTCAAAACAGCCACAGACATACATACATACATACATACATACATATATATATATATATATATATATATATATATATATATATATTATGTGCTAAGGATTATTTTCAGCCTCCTGAGTGCTGGGATTACAGGTGTGCACCACCATGCCCAGTTTATGTGGTGCTGGGAAATTGAACTCAGGCACTTAGAGCTTGACATAGCATTTGATGTAGAGTTTGCTAGGCCAGGGCTTCAGCCCCTTTGCTAAGGATTTTTAATGCCATCAGAGAAACTGTGAGCCTGACATTTAAAAATTCTTCCTTCTTGACATTCATCCTATAATCAAAGAAGCAAACAATAATGGAGTAAAAAATACAATATAAAATCGATAGGAGTGATGAAGTATGGAGAATTAAAAAGCATACTAAGGAGTTAGTTACAAGGTAGCTGGAAATCGTGGCAGGAGTTGATGTTGCATTTTTTGAGTTCAAAGACAATATATTTTGGGTTGAAAAAGACTTTCTTAATACTATTTTTTTAAAAAAGTCCATTTGTACAATGAAAAGTTGTGTGCATTAACTCAAAATCTGATTATTTAAATTTCAATCCTCCCCCTAGACTATACCTTTCTGATAATATGCAGATGACTGTTTGACCAAGAAACTCAAAGATATAGTTAGCCAAGTTGACCCTTCCCACAAAAAATAGCCATCACTAGGAATACAAGGATATCATTTTGGATAGAATGTTAGGGAATTTATTTTAAAAGACTGGGCATTCTGTCAATGTTACAGAAAGAACAAGAGAGCGAGGTTTGAGGTTACCCAGAAATAGATCTTCACAAAAAATGATAGTGAGAAGGTTCTGGTGAAGAATTGAAGTATCAGGGATGGTTTGAAGAGCAACTGTATGATGTCCACTGTGATAGAGTCCAGTAAGCACAAGTAATTAAAAAGACAAGTAAGGAAGCAGCATGAGGCTGTTTATTTATTTTTTATGAATATTGCCCCTTCTTTTCAGAGCAACTGCAATCCATGTAAGGCTTGAGAAATGATATTTATACTCTGACCCAGCTAAGAAAACATTAATTCTAAATATTTTGTGATGAAAGAAATAATATAGGGGGGAAAATAAAAACCATAAAGCAAACCACAAGTCTGTTGAGATATCTTTATGGTGTAGGGGAATGCCATATTAGCAGGATGGTTGGTGAGAAGAGGCCAGATTCTGCATATGTTTGAAAACAGACACAAAATTTGCTGATGGTTGGGATAAGAGTAACTAAAGCAAAAGGTAGGATTTAGCAATAGGGTCAATATTATGGCTATTTAGTGGGATGGGAGACTCGAAAAAAGACTTTAGGGAATCAAGATTTCAGATTACAGCATGTGCTTAACTTTGATAGGATTATTAGATAGTCATATTGAAACATCAAGTAAACAGCTGGATACCAGTCTTAGAACAAGAAAGTAAATTTAGTCATTGAAATGTAGAGGTAAGATCATTCAGTAGTAAATGAAATTTTCAAGAAACTCAGGAAGGCAATAGATTTAAGATCAGAATCTCAAATATTCACAAGTCACTTAAAATTCTAGTAAATTTTATAAGGTCTAAAATTGATTTCCTTATTGAAACTTTAAACTTATAGATTAATTCTGGAATGTTTTAATGATCTATTTATTTTCCCCCTGTAAGACTGTATCCTAACTGAAACTTAAAGAATGTAGAGTGCCTTTCATTGTGCAAGCATGAAAAGGTAGGTAATGTGTAAAATACTCTCAGATAATGTAACAGGATACATACTTATGGTAGGAAGTATTTATGTATTTTCTAAGTTCCTAATGTAAAAGTAAAGCTGAGACTGGATCTGGGTTTAATTCACACTTGAATTGCATATTTTATACTCTGATAACATTGATGTTCATCTTATCATGAGAGACCAGGTATAAAATCCCATTATGTAAATATTTAAACCCAAATTTCAAGGACTTTCATAACATGATTGTTCATACGTTTCTTCCATAGGTTTGATGATGCCTTAAAAGAAGTAACAGGGTAAATATTATCTAAGAAAACCAGATAATGGTCTACAGTTAAAATAATCCTGAAGAAATGTATGCAACAACAGTATAGTAAAAGATTTATGATTGTCAGTAAAAAAGATGATTAATTTAATCATCACTAAGTTACAATTTCGGTGACAAGCTATTTAGGTTTTAATCACTTTTATTTATTGAATGCAAGGCTATTTGGCTTTGTTACGAACAGACAGAGCATGTTTTACTACTCAGACACACCCAAATATCTTCAACTCCTTAAAGCAGATATTAACCAGCTAATAAAACATAACCCAGAGCAACACAGAGCTATCACATTTTTTACATCTTAAACTCTAGAGTCAAATAAAAGAAGAAAAGCATAAAGACAATTCTAAGTAGTAATAAAGAAAACTCACAGGCATATTAAATATAAGTTTTCATAGAGTATTATATTTGTCTATATCTAATTATAGATAAGGGCTCCAAGCAGACATGTAGTAGTACTGTCCACGCTTTTTAAAAATGAGGTTAAATTTACTTAGTAGAGACTTAAATCAATCATTTTAAATTATGTAACTTAATTGCATTTAGCATGTTCACAATATTTGGGAGCTACAATAAACAAGTCTCAAAATATTCTTTGAGCCAAAAGATAATTTTAACATTAAACAGTCACTCCCCCACCCTTAGCTCCCCTTAAGTTCTTGACATGGATAATCCCTTTTCTGTTTTTACAGATTTGCATTCAATTATTCTAGAAATTTCATATAAATAGTATCCTAAAATATTTATTCCATTGCACTTGGCTTCTCTTTAGTAGAATGTTCTTGAGATTTGTCTACATTGCAATATATGAAAGAATACAGTGCCAAATATACCCACCTCATAATAGGCCAATTTGAAAGGAGTTATTTTATTCTTCGGCTAAAGGTACTTTAAAAAAAAAAAAAAAAACAGGTGCAAAAAGGACACTCTGACTTTCCCCTTTTTCAAACTGAAATCAAGACAAAAAATCCTTTTATGGATATTTATTATCTATTAGAAAAAAGTAACATACTTTTATCGAGAATGATAAGCTAAGACCTTGAAAAAATAGTCCTGTATTCCTGTGGCGTCACCACATTCTTCAGCTACTTTTCCATATTTACATCTCTCTATCTAAGCAAGTATAAAAGTGTTTAGGTTTTTGTCACTTCTGAATCACGTTTGGCATGTATCAAATAAGCATCTGTGTCTCTCTCCTGCTCCTCTATCTCATGTTAGTTTCATTCTCAAGTTCAGCTGAACAAAATTGAGGTAAAATTTTGTCAATTCTACATATTAGTACGTGTTACATTTTAGATTGTGATATTAATTGAATGACTTTTTTGGAATGGAAAGTAATTTTACTGGGATAGACACAAGTGAGAAAGTGAGGTTGAAAGTTGGAACTCTCCTGAAAGTAGGAAGAGGGGGGGCAAGGACACTCTTAATTTACTATTTGTATCACATGTAAAATTTGTCCATTAATTCTTTCATTAATAGACCTTTGCAGTGTTTCCACTTTTTAGTTATTGTGCACAAAGTGACTAAAAAGATTTATGCATAAATAATTTACCTGTTTCCAATTGGGATATATGATTTGGTGTGGAACTGCCACATTTAATAGATATATTTCTAGAAGCAGGTTTTTCCATCTGTTATTTAATGCCAACTATCCTAATATTTACATTAATTTATTAGTAGGACAAACTTAAGAGCTTAATTTTTATACAAAAGGTATAAAACAATAAAAATATGCAATTAATAACAAATAATAACAAAATAAATAATAAAATTATTTAATGTGGAATCATCACATTTAATGGCTATATGTATAGAAGCAGACTTTTCATCTATTTTTATTTTTAATATTTTACCTTAATTGATTAATGGGACAAAGCTGAGAGTTCAATTTTTTTACAAAAGTTATGAAAATAATAAAAAATATTTTCCACTGCAAATATCCTGCAGGATAGTTTCAAATTTGAAGAGAAAGAAGTATGATGTCTAAGTACAAAATAACATCTACTTTGGGAATGATCGGATGATCAACAAAATTGTACACTTCAAAAATATCACTACTTTTCAAATGGAAACCTTACATTGAAGCAGAATGAGGATGTGTCCTAAAGAGGAAATGTAAAGAATTCTCATGATGTAGCAGCACAACAATAGCTAAAATATGGAAGTCACCAAAATACCCATCGACAGACCAGTGGATACACAAACTGTGGTGTTTATACACAATGGAATACTATGCATCTATAAAGTCCAGCAGCATGGAGGCTTTTGTGGGCAAATGGAGGCAAATTGAGAACATCATGCTTAGTGAGTCAGAAGCAGAAGGTGAAATATAGAGTGGTTTCTCTGATAAGGAAAACCCAGATCACAATTATCCCATGGAACTTAATGTGGAGAATAATGGTAACTAGGGGTGGGTGGGTGGGGGAGGGCCAAAAGGAGAGAGGAGAAGGTCTTGTAACCCTGCCATGATATGTATGTGCACAGAATCCCCAAGATCAATGTAAAATTTAAATTTTACACTTATACCATCAGTAAAATGGGGGAAATGATAAGCAAAACCATGTCATTTGAACAGGAAAGAAACACATATCAAACAGAAAATGTTAAAATGCTTTAACATTTAGTGAGAATTGTCAAAAAAATAAGTAATGGGAATGTAAGGGTAGAATGACTATCTATAGTTTATTTCTATGATGTTTTGATAACTGGGCTTAATAAGAAGAGATTACACCAAATAAACTTTCCTTACATGTTATATATACATAAAGATTATATACACAGTTTATATATTATCTTGATAGATATGTATATATACATTTATACACATATATTGTTTTGTTTAAATCTTTTGATTGAGACGCTATGTTGTACTAACATCACAAGTGTATTTCAGAGAGAAAAGCAAAACAGAAAGTGCAAAGTGTCCAAGAGAGTTACACGGATGGGTGAGCTTGGCAACTTGAAAATATCCCAGGCAATAAAAATAGAAAGGAAAGCACTATCGCTGACAGAAATAGTAAAGAAGTCTTTTATCCACATGTAAGCATTGCAACAGCTACAATATCATGTATAGGTGCAAAACTACGCCCCAGACACGTGCCCTTTGACTCTCCCTCCGGCAATGCTAGACATGGAGTTCAGGCCCTTCACCATGAGCTATATCCCAGTCCATTTTGGGGGGTTTGCTTCTGAGACAGAGCCTTACGAATGTGAAATCACTAAGTTGCACAGGTTGGACTAAACTTGCAATCTTCCTGTTTCAGCCTTCCAGAGCGCTGTGAGTACAGACCCACGCGGCCCCCAGGCCTGCCTCCTCTGATGTAAGTGTGGATGTCTCTTCCAATGCATGAGAACGTTCTATGTCTGAAACATTCTGTTTTACAGTTCTTAACATTTTCAAATTAAATAATATCAAAAGGTAGGAATGTCAAAACTCAATTATAAGGTAATATGATCACGTATAATTACAAAAACATTAAATCATTAAAAAATCATAATATGTTAAGTAGAACAAAACACTTAAATTATTCTTTCTGCTGTGTTTCTTCATTTTAGTGATAACCGTGGACAACTGGTCAGAAATAAAGGTTAGCTGCCTGGGCATCGCCTACTCACTCCGCAGAAAGCTGTGCATGGTCGGTGGCTGTGGATTTATCACACACAAAGAAGGATCTAAATCATGTAGAGAGCGAAGTTTGATGGGACAGTGTCTTAGCTACTTATTTGTTGCTAAGACTCAGTACATGACATTCATAACTTAAGGGAGAAAAGTTTTGTTTTAATTCATAGCTGGCCTTGGACTCAATGCAATCCTCCTGCCTCAGCCTCCTGAGGGGTGAGATTACAGGCGTTTGCCACCACTCCCAGCTTACGTGGCGCTGGGGAATCAAACTCACGTATTTAGTGCTTACCTAAGCACCTGCTAGGCCAGCACATCTGCAGCTGCGCCATTCCTCTAGCTCGATTCACCTCTTCTGAGTAGGTCCTACCTTATCCATAGATAATCTACAACATCCAAATATATGAGAATGCTGTGGGATACTACACATCTAAAGCATAAGAGACAGCAAAACTTAGAAATGGAAAATTCAGTAAAATTATTTTCCTTCTTTTTTTCTGTGCTCTTTTTGCAGCTAAATGTCAGTGTTCTTGTTTCTGACATTCTTATCATCTAAGATAGACAATATCTATTAAAATTTCTGCCGACCTGAACTGAAAAAAAAATTCAAAATATATTTTTAATGTTGCCCTCCAAATTCAATAAACTATGTAGCATGTTTACAAAAGAACAAATATGTTCTACATTAGTGAACACACAATTTCTATCATATTTAATATCACTGATAGGGTTATTTTTGATCAATGCCATTAATTATCAACTATCTACAATAATAAATATCAGAACCAAACTGATAAAATTCATAAGGAACTAAAAAAGCTTTACTCTGTCTAAAGTTGAAAACACTTTTATCCTTTTGTTCTCAGACTCCAGCCATACATGTGATGAAATGCCAGTAAGAGAAGAAAAGGAACATCTCGTCCTAAAAGTTTGGATCTCATTGAAAGGAAAACAATGTTTAGCTGGAAGGAAAACCCTCCCTGAAGACATTTTTCAGTGTAAGTCAAACTTTTCAATATTACATTGAAATTCTATTATTTTTTTCAATATAATAACGACAAACAGGGACCAAATAATGGAAGAATAATATTCTAATTCTAATGTTGAAAATAGCAGAAAGGAAATAAAGGTCACAGCATGTTACACTTGAAAAATACCACATATGAACACTTCCAGGGTACATATAACTTTTCAAAACAAATCTCTGTTGATTAGCAAGTCTATTTTCAATATTTACAGTTTAACTAGGACAATTATTTTATTTAATCTCCTTTCATTCATTTGCTAATTAGAATAGACCGATCCTTAATATTTCAAATAATCTGAATCAAGACATAAAATATCAAGCATAAGCCAATTGATATCCAAAAGACTCCTACACCAATGCTGTTGCTACTCTAATCTGTAGCCTTTAGACTACGATTTTAGTCTGAGTCTGGAATTTCCTCTAGCTTGAGGTTGTATACTTTTATTAAGAATTACCAATATAGGTACATTTTCCATTTTTTTTTTTTTTTTACTTAGGGACCACATTATTAGAATCCTTTCCTCATTTCTTGTCTTCTGAAAAAAATTCTAAGCACTCCTAAATAATTCTTGAACTCAGCTGAATACTTTATCCTTGAAAAATGTAAACTTTTTCTTTTTTAGAAAATAAGAAGTGTTTTCCTTCCAGATCAAAGCTTATTAACAATACACTCTAGGAAGATCAAAAAATGAAACACAGATTTAAAAAAAAATCAGAACTTTTGAAATCCCACTGAGTCAAGAACAGAGCAGAATATTGATTCACTAGAAAACTCTTCCAAAAGTGTTTGGTGCTGAGCTTCAAATGAGTCAATAGAGTCACAACATCCCGCTGAGAAATGTTCTGGGTTGTGACGGTGTAGGCGGCATCAATCCTGATTTCCTTTAACTCTACTGTCAGAGATCCATCTTTCAGCCTTGAGCAAAAGAGACAAATGATTTCCTTCTTCAAAAAAGAAGGATGTAGGAGTGAGAAAAGAATGTGACACTTTCCTGAATAAAACTCCCTAATATTAGCAAAGGTAGGTGTAACACAAGCAGAGCACTTGGCAAATAAATAAATCTGTAATTAATATTCCAATTTGATCTCAGAAATTTGGGGTAAATAATGTTTTTTAAAAATATTCATTTCAGTTTGATGTGATTATTAAAATACACATTTTGAGATTTTTAAAAATTTTTTATTAAATTTGTAACAGAGTTATTTGATTCTTGTTTTCAAGTATACTTTATAATATTATTATTTTTGAACATAAGTTATCAAATATGTAAAATCATCTCTTAAGATAATAAAATGTTTACTGTCTAGGAAAGTTTCCTTTGTATTGAAATATGTGTCCTTAGATATTTATATTGTTCTTAAAATTTGCTTAATTCAGCTCAATTTGTCTATGCAGAAATTTAATGCAGATTTAGTTTTCAGAACGTAATTGTATCACAAAATTTAGAAGTCAGATGTGTGCATGAGAATATACTGTATCGAAGACTTTTTAGTAGTGAAATTATTCATTTGCAAAGGTAACATTGTGTAATCTTCTGAATTTTCCATACTTCACTTTTGTGTTTTGACTTCACAATAGTATGTTTTAGAAAAGCAAAACCTACAGAGGTTAGCATCCTAAACCAAGAGTCTAGCACACTCAGAATTTTAACTCGAAGTACTTGATTTCCAGTTTATCACTCTTTCCAACACCATTCTTATTTTTAGTTATCCTGATATTTTTAATGCAAAGACAGATATTTTTGCATTTGAACAAATATAATCAAGATATTTATTCTTTATAAAACCCTTCAGTAATTATTTCCTCTCCAGAGACTCTGATCATCAAGGCAATTTCTTCTCTGGCAAAATTATGTGAAATCAATGCAAGTGTTTTAATAATTCACTATTTTCACAATAGAAAGAAAATAAAGGTAGCACAAAAACAGATATCAAGAAATTGTCCCATCAAGTATGTCCAACCCGTATTAGCTTGCTCTCACTTTGCTTTTGCTTTTTAATTGAGTGAAGAGGAATTCTCTTGAGCCACGTATAAATATACATATAATGTATGTTAAGTACTAAATGTTTTTAATTCTTTTTATTATACCATTAAAATCAATAAAAAATAAATTACAGACTGTGTTAGACAGGTTGTTCTAGATAAGAAGATAAAGGATGCAATTTCTTGTAATTTCTATAATAAATTTTTTCCTCAAATATTAACATTGGTTTTCTTTAATAAAATCTATTCTAAGATCTTAAAGAAAATTTCTAATTTGCTCTTTCTTCTCTTTTGTTCTTTCTTTCTTTTCTTCCTTCCCACCCCTACATCATGTAAGTTCTAAGATTAACCCCCATGCAGGCACAGTGTGGCTCCTGGCTATAAATCCAATGTTCTGGGTGGTTGGTGTGGGAGAATTATAAATTCAAGCCTGATATTGGCAATTTAGCAACTTAGTAATGCCATGTCTCAAAATAAATGAATTAAATTAAACTTTAAATTATCTGAAAATGTATCCCAGTGTATAGACCCTGGGTTCAATCTTTAGAGCTGAAAAAGCAATCACCCTGAAATATGATCCCCCAATGTATGTGCCTGGTAGAACTCTATCCTTGAGTATGATTAAAATCTGCGGACATTGTGGCATATCATTCCGAAGTTTGTGACATTTGGTGGAAATATTTTGGAGATTCTATTAAAGCTAACCATTTGGGTAAGCTTGGTCTGACCTAGGTCCAACCTAAACCCAGGGCTAAAAGGTGGTGACAAAAGCCAAGATTCATAGAAGCAGAATCATCTTCCTCTGGGCCTTAAAAGAGAAACTGCCATGCTGCAAAGACCACGCTAATATTCAAAGGCAGAGGGGACCATGCCACATGGCTGCCACATGACAGCCAATGGTGGTCTCTTCTAGGTGCGGAGCACAATCCCATTTAGTAGTCAGAAAGCAACATGGTACATCAGTCCTACAAGCATGAGGACTGAACCCTCCCACAACCCTGAGTGACAGTAGAAGGGAGCCACGGGTCTATACAAATTTCTGTGTAATTTAACAGAGATAGCATGCTAGAGGGCTGACCCATGTAGTCTGAGACAACATAGCTGTGTCTTAAGCTATTCATCTAGTATGTTTTGTTAAATAGCAATAAACCCAAGTCTTGGCCTTTTCATTTGGAGGCAGTATAAGCTTGATTGTGCCCCAGCGATGTTTCACCCTTGCTTTTATTTGGTTCCCCCCTCCCTTTGAATATTAGCGTGGCCTGTGTCTTGCTTCTAATAATGGAATACAGCAAAGGTGATGAGATGAGAAGCCCTTCCTGTCATTGCCACACATCATATATGTCTGTGTGAGTAAAGTGAAATAGAAGAATTGGTATTTCTTGTTGACTTTAAAGAAATAAAATGCAAAGCCATCAAAGCATCTACAAGGGGACTAGGAGAACTACAGGCAATCTAGAGAGCCAGCAAGAAAATAGGGATTTAATACTTGAAAGCCAAGAAATGAATTCTGCCAACAGCATGGGGGAGCTTGGAATATTTTTTGGCAGTCAAGACTTATGGAAGTGCAGCTCCAGTTGGATTACACCTGGATTGCACACTCAGACCAGAAGGGCAGGATCTGAGGAAACCAGGCTTGGGATTCCACCCTGATGATGAGAATCAGACAGTAAACTTCAAGATTGCTGGTGGTCAGTGTGTAATTTCCTTGGCAGCTGGATTTAATTTTAAAACTTAAATACAAAACCCCCAACTAAAAGACTTGGTGAAGTTTAATATGATTCATTTCTTATTAATATAGGAAAAAGTATAAATGCATAATGGAATCCTATTTGTAATGATATGAATAATCTATGTCTTCTTTCTCTATTTTCTCACGTGTGGTTTTGATCGCTTAAGCTTATTGATTTTGTCATTGAGATCTATAGTCAATAAAAGGATATGATGAAATAAAAAGTAAAAATACATAAGTCTATATATCCTTGAAATTGAGGTCCCTAGAAACATTTAGAGAATTTAGGGCATAATATTTATCTCATAAAGACATCATGCAAAGGAGGAAAAATATTGAGAAATAAAACTGCAAGCACCTTAGTTACATCCTGTCTCCTGGATAATTCACCATGAACTAGAAAAACTATATATAGGCCTATAAATGAGAGAGCAAATGGAAGGGAAAGTATGACAAATGTCCTTTCTCAGGGTAGAACTAGGCAGGAAGGGGGACCCCAGAGTCCGGGTGTGTGATAATTTTGGTTAGTGGTCGCTCTTCAGTAACTAGGAATTTGTAACCACAGCCCTATGTTCTGACTGGTAGAAGAGTTATTATGTAGCTTGTACAGGAAGCAGAGAGAGCTTAAGTTCAGAAGGGGAAATGAACGGCAGTATATTGTATAAATAATTACATAAAAAGCTAAATATTTGAATAAGGCTTTAGATAATATAAGCAAACGTAGATAGAGATTGGATATCTGAAAGCCAATTTTTAAATAAATACACAGAGAGCAAAAAACAGTGTCAGATACCATATTAATTGCTGATAATAATGAAGTTAATGTATATTCTTTGTCTGAAGTTCTCCTTCTATTATGTGTTTATATGTGTTAAGACTATTTATAAATACAGTGTAAATATGCAGCATATCGGAAAGTAGTAAATGCTACCAAGCAACCAGAAAAAGATTAACGTTATTAGCAATAGGATTTCCTCTCCCAGGAAGTGAAAAAGTTTCATAGTAACACCTACACTATTGGCTCAATGGGTGCCTAATGGAAATTCCAAACCGTTTATGGTTACACAAATATGATTCCTTCAATTTTCCTCTATGGCATTTCATCTGTTTTCACTTGGTGACATTTATTCTAACCCAAACCAGTTAAGGTGTTGAAACACAAGCTTTAATTTTTTATTATATATCACTTCAAGAATAGATCTTTGGCTGGGCCATCAAAAGTACCTATCTTTTTGTTAAGTGGACCTATTGAAGAGTTTCTTTTCTTTTTTTGGCTCTGTAGCAATTTCTTTCTCTTACGCTACCATGTCCTCCAAGGTTGCACCTCTCTGCCTGCCATTCCTCTACTACCTGTTCCCCCACTCTCTGGGTTTCTCTTTGGTACTTCTTGCTCCTCATCCTACATACTTTCTTTGTGTAGGCTCATTCATTCTCAATTTTCCAAGTTCTATACAGGTGCATTCTATTAGTTCAGGAGACCTCAATCTCTGAGGCCACAGACCGGTACTGGTCTGTGACACTGGAAGAACTAAGTCACTGAGAAAGGTGAGAAATGAGCAAAGCTCCAGCTTCCCTCAATTAACCCTGTAGTTTCTAATGCCAATAACAACCTTAGCAAAGACAGAACTTTGCTCCCTGCTCCTCTTCTGATGTTGCTCCCATTTCCTTTTGTTACTGATGTGGAAACTTATTTGAGATGCAGAAATATTCCTTGCTCAAGAGAACCAGGTTTGGAGGAACCCTGGTTGAGACAAGTTAATTTAGGAGGATATCCTACATACTAGAGCAAAGCAGCTCCCATGTAAATCCTGTGCCATCACACTGCTCATTTTTCCTGAGATGTCATGGACTTACAGTGGGTTCTGGCTGGCCCATATCATCTTTATCATTTATATGGTGGTGTTTTATTGTCATTAAAAATAAGCCAATGCATGTACAGTTTCTAACATGTATTTTATCTGGGGAACTGTCAGTCAGTGGTATTTTCTAGTACCTCACACACTGTAGCATCTGGTGGCAAGCTTTCAAAACTCAACTCTTATTTAATCTGTCATGACTCACCCATTTTTTTCTTTTTACTTATCTTTCTGTCCACAACAGTTGTGGCAAGCCCACAAGGTAACCCTAGCCAAAATGAGAGAGAGAGAGAGAGAGAGAGAGAGAGAGAGAGAGAGAGAGAGAGAGAGAGAGAGAGAGAAGAATCATTGAAGAACTATTTTTACAAAGAAGAAAAGATCCAATGATGAGAAAATAGAAGACCCTGTGGCTATCAACAAAAAGACACCTGAAATATACCAAGAGGTGACTTAAATCACAGCTTCATGGCAACGGGTGATTCACACTCTCCAAGCTTATTTTATATACTGTGGTGATCCACAACCCATTAAATTGCTTTTCCACACGGAGACAAACAACCCTTCATTAAAAGGCAAGACTTTGAAGTTTTACCAAAGAAAAACATGGAAATGATGAACAGAAGCAATTTTTGGTGACTACCAATTCATCAGATGTGTCTGCACTGAGAGCATCATTCATGGCTGCTCATCGCATTGCTAAAGCTAAGAAGCCCCTTGCTATTAATGAAGAGTTGATACTGCCTGCTGCTGAGGACATTTGCAGTGGAATTTTAAGAGAGGCTGCAGTTCAAAAGGGGTCATTTGTTTCTTTTCTACTAGTTCCATAACTAAAAATGATGACCTAGTACAGGGTATTGAGGCAAAATTGTCAGAAAGATTTAGAGTCATCGTGATACACATTGCAGGTGAACAAGCCCACTGATGTTGACAAGTAGGCAACAGTACTTTTGGGTGTGACATATTTTTCAAGAAGATGAGCATGTGGATAAGCCATGTGTGCTTTTGTAACCAGTCAACATCACAGAGAAAAACAAGTGAAGTCTTTGTATGATTACCTTTCAGGAAAATTGAACCGGTTGTTTTGGCAGTATATACATAGAGAGAGCTTCCATGACTGCACAGATTTCTGGTTTCACTACTCAGGTCAAGGAGGTTGCTTCTGAATGTAAATCTACATACTGTGTCATTCATAGAGAAAAGCTGGCTAGGTTAAAGTGTGACCTGAAACTAAAAATGTTTTGCAGGATATGATAAAATTATTAACCATATTAAATTGCATGCCCTTAACTCACTTTTGTTTGTACAGCTATGTGAGAAGATGAAGACCAAACTTATCTTCTAAACACAGAAGTGAGACAGATCACTGACCAGTTTTCTTACCAGTTTATTGATATGTATATATGTGTAACATCATGTCTACATTGAACTTTGAGTATTTTGTGCACATAGATATCATGTCAAAATTATGAACCCCCTTCCTCTTTAGTCCTCCCACAACTTCTCCCTCCCCCTTGTTCCCACTACCCCCCACTTAGTTCTACAGAATGACTGTATTCTGGAATTCTCATATTAGAGAAGCCATGCCATATTTAACCTTCTGCATCTGAGTAACTTCACTGAGCATGATGGTCCCGATTTCATCCATTCGCCTACAAAACTACCCATCAACAGACTGAAGGGTATTTAAATTGTGGTATATGTGCATAATGGAGTAACACTGGTCAGTTTTTGAGTTATGAGAATTTCTCCAGGGATTTGTTGCAGAAAATCAATCATCACTGGTAGTACATTTTTGAGACAAATTGAGTTGCAAAAACTTGCTTAACTGTATGACTTATTCAACCTGCTCAGCGAACTCAACTGGTCACTTCAAGGGAGCATGACATCTGTGTTTTAGTAGGCAGATGACGTGGCTGCCTTTATAGCTGAACAGAATCACAGCAGTGGTAAGTAAACAATAGGATTGTTGACATATTTCAAACAGCAGCATACATTTTGAAAGCGACTGAGCTAAGGTTGTCTTTCTCCCAACCGATGCATATTACCTAGCTCAGTTTTCAGAAGAGTTTGAGAATTACTCTCTGATAGCAAAAGACCCCAGAACGGGGAAGGGATGGATCTGTGATCTATTTGTGTTTAACTCAGATGAATCAATTTTATCCATGCTAGAACAGGATCAGACGCTGGCCTTAGAAATACGTTTGAGACAACCTCACGTTCTCATTCTTTCTGGATTAAACTTAGGGTAGAACGAGTTTTCCAGACAAGCACTGAGAAACCAACTCCCATTCCCATCACCCTATTGTTGTGAAGAAGGGTTTTCTCTTAGACAGCTATCAAAACTAGATTATATAGTTATATTGAACATAATCTCCTCTCTCTCCCTCTCTATCTCTCTTCAGTGTCATTGCCCCCCCCCCCCCAATCAAGTGTATCCATCTGTTGCAGGCAAACAACACAGGGCTCCCACTGATTCTACATTGTGCGGATTTATAATATTATCTCCTTATATATTACATTGTATGATAAGAGAGATAAAGTGTACAATATATGTGATCAGTTCAATTCAAAGCTACCTTCCAACCCTTACTGCATGGCAAGTACCTCCCTCAACCCTGCCCACTGGGAGAGAGGCCTCAGTTAAATTGGCCCCTTGTGTCAGAAAGGTTGGGGACCACGGTCTTAACTATTTCCCCAGCCACATAATTCCTTGAAACTATGGACTTCTACTTACTATCTTGGAAAACTAACTTTCCTGAGATCATTTCCAGCTCTTTTTTCCCATCCTGATATCCAGTCTTGGAAAATCTTTCATTTTTTTCACTTCTTCTCATTTCTTCACTTTCAAGGGACAGCGATCATCCTTCTAATATCTTCCTAGCTTCTACTAATTCTTCCTCAAGGCTTTTTTTTTTTTTTTACTATTTGGTAATTTTTAAATAAATAATAGCTATCACCATTTTACCTTCTTGATTTTTAAATACTTTAACATTTCCAAAGGTGAAGTTCATATTTTCATTTATCTGTGGTTTTGTGTAAGGATATAACTCTCTGTCAACAACATTCATGTACTTAACTATTTGATATTGTGTTAAATATCTGAGGAATTGATGGTTCAAGCCTATAATGTCTCACAATGTCCTTTATTTCAAAACGGAAATAGTTTAAATCTCTGAGACACGTAACCCTCATTGAATCAGATTACATATTTGCTAGTCAAAATATGAATATATTGTCAAAAGTACAGTGCTATGAGAGGACAATTTACATTTTAAGAATAGTATGTTGTAGCTCTTATTTTGAGATTCACAAACCTAACAAAAGTCAAACATTCTTTAGAATTTGTTCATACACATTTATTTTGATTTTTCTAATATTTGAGAAGACTTTCACTGATCCTTGCCAAATGTCATCATGAGACATTTCAAAGATATATAACTTTTCATTATCACATAACCAGAGATTTTCTGAGTAAATACTTTCTAAAAACTATTTGTTAGAAAAACTGTTCAAATACTAAAAGGGCCTAACACTCTTTAGTAAGCAAAGAATATTGTATCTAAGCCTCCAATGCAATTCAAAATTTTCATAACTCAATGTACCTCACTTTAATATATGAACTAAAAAAGAAACCTCTCCTCACAATCACAAATCATTAGCCTGTAAAGCAACGTAACATCAACTCAACATAGTTAATCTTGCAAAACTACTTCAAAAGCTATTGGCTATGATCTATACTTATTTCTCCACAATGAAGACCTGAATGATTCTAACCTCAACTGTTTACAGAATAATGCCCCAGTGATTGCTGAATCCTTACAAACAAAAACTAAACTATTTTTATAGTACTTTGATGTCTAATCCGATTTTCCTTTCACTAAGTTGTTTGGTTCTCATTGTAGCTTTTAGTGATAACAAAGCTAGGGTTTATTTTATAATTTTATAGTAATGGGTAGGAGATAGAGTGAGATAATAACATTTATATAATTATACAGCTGGAAAAAAGTATAGCTGAGGAATAAACTTAAACTTGAGAATTATATTTCATATTCTTTTCATTTTTATCATGAATTGACCTGACAAGAAGGTGTGGAATGTGGTATGATAAACCAGAAAAAATAACAGTGTAGATGCTTTGTTTGACAAATTGTTTTTATTTTAAATTTTACAATTGTAGTTCTACTTTATCTTGGGCATACCAGTACAATGCTAGCCTGCTGTCATTATTTAAAACATTAGAAGAAACAAGATTTGCATATGTAATTCGAGTTCTAGACAGTGTTACAAGACCGATAGCAACTTTTCCTTTTCAAAAGCACTTTAGGCAAAAGCAGAATTGCCTAGACGTTACTCAAAAATTAATAAACGACAAAACAACAAAAACCAAACAGATCAACAATTTTAAGAGTATATAAAAATCTATCTCATGGAACTTAAAAAATAAAGTGAATGGTGGAGTAGGGTGGGGAGGGAGGGAGGGGTGGGGAGGGGGAAGGACAAAAGGAGAGTGGGGAAGTCCTTGTCACCTTGACAAGACATATAAGTGCACAACTTCATTGTAAACCTTAAATTTTGTGCTTATTCATATCAATAAAATGGGGAATTAAAAAAAACGCAGATGACACCTGTTTTAAAAGAAGATTGAAATGATTCTGAAAGAATCAAAGAAATGCACAGGGTGAGGATGAAGCAACTGGCATATGTTTTTTCTTCAATTCAGTTACCTTGAATAAATGACTAGGAAATAACGATTTAAAACCGTAGACACTTGACAAAATATGGGTCTGTCAAGGGACATGAAAGGGAAGCAATGTCCCTAGATAACAGGGCATAGAGTCTTGTAACCAATGTAAATAGAATTCTACTTAAGATAGAGATGCTTTTATTTAAACTATTGTATATTTTTAATTTTCATTAATAATTTTCATTAATAATTTGTTATTGCTGAATACTTTGTTATGGCTAGCCTTATAAGAATATATGGTATAAGAACATAACAGCACAGCACTTGAAATGATAAGCTAAAAATGCTGAATGAAGCATTTATGGTATAATGAACTACCGTAAATCTACCTCTCATAAACTAACATGGGCAATTCAGTTCCTCAGCACTGCAAATATTATGAAGCAATTCTGTTCTGGGTTGTAGGAAATTTCTCATACAACCATAAGAAAACCAGAATTCAATAATTTCAACTTCTCAGAGAGAAAAAGGAATGCTGGATTTTACCTTTTTAATTACTGTTTTTGCTGACATTTCCATGCTGCATTCATTGAAAACTTCCCAAATGAACATGAGCTAACCAAGGGTCAGGCCTGAGGGCTCCTACCACTTATCATAGTTACACACATGAGCTTCTACAAATGCAGTATTTTTTAATGCCTTTGAGTAAGCGAACAACAATGTGTGACATACACTTTATGGATTCTCTATGTAATATTTTCATATACAGTGTGTACATGTATGACTACATATGTGACTTGAAAGAAAGTATAATCCTTATTGACAATAAGAATTAACAATAGAAAACAGCATATGCAAAATTAAATTATTGCATCAACTTAATAAAATAATATCAACATATGAGAAACTGCTTCTACAATATTAAAGTATACTTACACAGGGGTATAGACATTATAGTTCCTACTACTTTGGCTTTTGTAATAAAAAATAAAATGATTAGACACAGAATGAAAGTAACTTTAGAAGTAGAAGTTTTTATCTCTGCTAATGAAATATGCCATTTTGCCGACTGACAATTTATTTAAGAAAATATTAATTTGAAGAATTGGAAAAAGAGAAATGATTCCTAAAATTTTCACGTAAAGTAACTGAGTTTATGACAAGCTTTAAATAAAAGCCAGCTAACCTAATTTTGCAAATTGCTTGAAATTGCAGATGAAGATATTAACAATTCCTTTACTGCAGGATAATGTGACCATAATACCCACAGCAATCCACTGATTAAAGCAGGTGCAATGGAAGATAACCCCTAAGCTTTGTAATTCCTTGGATAATAGACCAGCGATTCACTTTAATGTGCTTATTAAGCAATATGGAAAATTAGGTCAAATGAGACAGTGAAATGGAGTTGTCCATACATGACATAGCTTGCCATGGCGACAATCACAGTGACATTTCTTAACCTAAGTCTCCAGAGATAAGATATTTGCCATCAAATTAGTCATTACCTAACCTTTTGGAAAATCTACAACCATGATCAGTAAAAGAAAATTGCATTAAAAATGGACTATTATGGTATAATTGTAGGGGACACTTTTCCTTTTGAATAGTAAATTGTAACTGTGCCTTTTTGTATAAGTGAGGGATTAGAAAAGACAGCAATGGTTATTTGCATAAAATAGTGTACCTAATTCTCATACTTATGATGACTCTACTAGTTAGTTGGCAAAAATTAACATTCACAGAAGAACCATTGTTAGATTCTAATTATTGGTGGGATCCATCTTTTTGTGTCAGATTTTCTGAAGAAGAAATATTTAATTTTCCCACAAGGTGAAACATTTATTTTGCTTTGAAAATATGACAGGAAATAAAGAAAAAACCTTCATAGAATGAGCCTGCTATTAATTAGGTTACATGTCGGGTAAACTCAAAAGAGGTTATTTTTGTACAGACATCCCGTATACCTCTTAGTTGAAATTTGGGTGTTTCCTAAACATGTGCCATGGAAATGAGACTTACTTTCTTTGGTGCCAAAATTATTTGAAGCTGTGGGTTTTAATTCTATTTTTTGCAACCAGTTTAAATCTGTGTAACTGCTTTGTTAGAATTATAATTACCCGTCTGATTTTTGGATATAGATGCTTAAATGGCTGGGATCCCTTCTTGTTAATGTTTTACTATGTCCAGTGACTCAGATTCTCTCCTAAAGTTGCTTACAGAGAGTACCTGGTGTTGCCTTTCTTCAGAAGCCAGAGCTGGCTCGTCAACTCCATGGACAGTAAAACTCAAAGTATATTTACTGCAAACAGAATCCATTTATCTTCTACCTGAATGAATAAATACTCACTTTCCTGAGGACCTACAAGTTACAGTTGCTACTGCAACCGTCTGTTTCCTTCCACTTTTTGTCCTAAGTATCTGGAAAGATGCTCTTCATTTTTAGTCTTTCTGCTTTGGTTTTCTATCTGAACATCAGAACCATCTGGAGAAGTTCATTAAGGCAGATTGCTGAATCTCATCCACAGAGTTTCTGGTTCAGAAAAATTGGTATGGGATCCAGAATTTTGCATTTCAACAAACTCTCAGTTCATACTGATTCAAATTTTGAAAGCTATTCCTCTTTCACCTGTCCAATTCATTTATATTGTCTTCACTCATTCATTAACTTATTTATCATTGATTAATTTATATAAAATTATAGATATGTGCACAATAAATTTATGCATGCTTGTACTCTGGTGAAACACATTAACTACTAGCAGAGCTCATCATCCTTTCCTGTGCCACTGTTCAATGCCTTATTGTTGGCCCTAATTTCTCACAACAGTGATGCTTTCCTCCTGGTCTTATACTTCCAAGAGGAAATTCAATTTCAAGATCGTTTCTCCACACAATTCTTTATAACTTTCCTTTTACTCTCATGCAATTATAATTTCCATTTACCAAGTGCAGTTGATAACATTTATGTGGAATGAAGAAAGCAATCTACTTAAACTAATACATACTAATGCTGAGTCCTGCACTGAATGTTGACATTTTGGAAAAAGATGCCTCTGAGCCACACATCAATTATAAAATTCATGACAACAAGAAGCGCAAACTGTCAGAGAGCTGCGACATGCCCCTTCATTCCTTTTTTGAATCATTGGCACACCTAGTCACCACCATGAAGATTCATCTAGAGGTATAGCACCGGAAAGAATAAAGTGGCTAGGGGATCTAGAGATGTTTAATACCTCTGTAGAACCGTTACACATGTATGGCTTAAACACTATATTGGCATATCCATTCAGTCAAGAACTGAGAATTTGTAACCTGGGAATAATCAGCAAATCTACCTAAATATTTCCCTATATTGGCATTGTTCCATTAGAATGCTATGTTCTTTCAGGTGGAAAAATTGACCCTGCTATGGTCTTGATGTCTCTACCCCCTATCATATTCTTATGTTGAAACTCCAATCATGAAAGTGGTGGAATTAGGAGGTCTTTGGGGGGTGATTCAATCTTCTGGGGAATTATTACAATTACTGTCCTTAGAAAAATGACCCCACAGAGCTGCCTTGCCCTTTGTGTCGTGTGAGAATGCAGTGACAAGGGGCCATCTGTGGATCAAGGAACACACTATTCTAAGGCATCTGTCGGCAGCTGTCTTGATCACAAAAATTCCAACCTCCAGGAAGGTGAGAAGTAAATTTCTGTTGTTTATAAACCACTCACGTTGAGTTATTTTCTATAGTGCCTTGTTATCATTTGGATCCAGAGTGCCCCTAAAACTCATCTTTTGAAGGTGATTCATTCAATCATGGAGGTTAACCCATTGACCTCCCGTGTTGTAAGAGATGGAGGCCTAGTGGGAAGGGGCAGTCCACTGGGACTTGACCTGAAAGCAGCTGGTCACCAGGCCATGACCTGGAATGGTATATGCTAGCTCCATCCTCTAACACTTGGCTTCCTGTCAGCCACAGCTGAACTTTTTCTTACTGCTAGGCTTCTGCCATGCCCACCCCACCATTTCCAGCTGCCCCAGTGAACTGAGACCACTTGAAACTGTGAGCTGGTATAACTCTTTCCTCTTTAAAGTTGTAAGTGTTGGGTGTTTTATGCCAACACTGAGAAAGTAACCAAGACATGGATTAATTCAATGTTACATGACAAAGAAAGCCCGTGAACGGGAATGATAGTGTTCCCCACAGAGGTCCATGCTGAGATGCTGGACGAAAACAGTCTGCAGGCAGCCAAGGTTGGAAAGCCACAGCAGCAATGGTCTCCCCAAAGCACAGAGCATGCAAAGCACACCTTCTTAAAGAAAGTTATGCTCAGAATTTAAACCAAAAAAAAAAAAGACATCACTAGTGTTGGAGATAAAGAAAGCAATGTAAATATGTATTCAAATAAATACTGCAGAAACAGAATATATGGAGGTGGATTATGTCAAGCAATGATGGTCACGATCTGCAAGGCTTACAGCTTAACTATTTTCCTGTGAGCTATCTTTCTCCAGCTTCATCCTTTACATCTTTGTCAAGCCTTTCCTTTTGAACTTCTACTCTGACCCTGCTCTTTAAAAATTGCTTCAGATTTTTTTGTTCTTCATGTATATTCTACCTCAAAAATCTATGCATTCAATAATTATCACTTTATTCATGAATTTGATGATTGGATCCAGTGTATAAGCAATTAAAAATAACAAGGTCCAGGAATAACATGTTTAAAACTATTTTATAATAGGAATTTTTTTTTCCTGAAGTTGGCTATTATCTCTCCTATCAGTAAAACCCTAGGAAAGTTACCAAAGACCTTTCTGTATGTCAATTTTATAACTTTCATATAGTTGGATTAGACATGCTGCCACTCTAAATATTTTATTCTATCTCTCATTTTTCTTTCTGAAACAATCCTTTCATAATTTGAAAAAAAAAAACATCTAGGATGTAATAAAACCCTTTATCTCCTATTAACTGCATAGGACTGTATAAATGTTTTCAGCCCTAGAACTTGGGGCAGTTTCTTTATTACTTCAGTATAAGTTGGAAATATTGTAAACAGAACCAACCATGCAGGGCAGTATGTGGAATATTTTTATGGTAAAATTTCAGAATGTATTTAGTCCATTTACATTCTCCCGCTGAAGCTTATAGAGCAAGATTGGAAAGGCCGATTTTCACATTTCCTCAGGCAGAGGTCAGAAGGAACTTTCAGAGGGAACTTGAAGCTCAGGCAAAAATCCAAACACATAAAAGCACAGCCATTTAAAAACTAGTAAAAATGAACTGTTCTTCAGTACAGCAGATGGCAATATTTTATGAACCATTCTGTAACATTATAGAATTCCCAGCAACTACTAAAATTCAGCTTCATGAATGCCATTAAAATATATTACTTTTGTACATGATATTTTTAAGGGAGATGCTATTTTGTGAATCTAAAAAGAAAAATTGTCAAGATGCAAAAGGATTGCCTGATGTCTACAAAGGCAGGTGAGAACCAGGTCAGCACAGTGCAGCTGAGACAACTTTTCAAGGCTAAGAAAATACTATGTTATTGAAGTTACTGTATCTCTGTTTAAAGAAACTTTCGAGTTAATGTATGTAGAGTTAAGTGAATCTTACTTTATGTTAAAAGATAGCATTTTATTGGGCAGATGACACAGAGACTGAGAAACCCAAAAATGAGAGGGAAGTTATTGTAGTGGTGATGTGATATATATGTGCAGAAAATACTCAAGCTCAATGTAACCAATGTGTATCGTGTGTGTGTGTGCGTGTTATATGAAAAACAGAACATTTTCAGTGCACCTTTTGCTAGTTCTTATCTATTCCTAACTGAGTATATTAATGGCTCATGCGGTACATAAGTTCATATTTCTGGCCCATTTAGAATTGGCAGCTGCCTATCTGACTGGTGGAACAAACCGAAGCAGATGCTGAGAAATCTTTCGAATGGAGAGACGGTACTCAGTGTGAGAGTAAAACTGATAAGCAATGATACATTGTTTATGGATAAAATCCCTCTTTAATTTATGACTAATATGAAAAGAGAATCAAATTTTCATAGAAAATATTTAAAGCCTGTGAAGACTTTCTTTAGTTGTAGGATAAAATAAATAGCAAGAGCATGTATGTTTGATTAAACAGAATTCAACCAGTGGTCATGAATGACGACAACTGGGGTGTAGAAGCCTTGAAGAGTCTGGATGATTTGAATTGCAAAAGATGCCAATTTAGAGTAAAATTTAGAACACTAGATCATGGTCTCAAAATTAAGAAAAGGAGCTTGGAGGTTTACCTTGTCAAAATTGTACAGTTTTGAAATACAACATTTATTTTTTAATGATGAGAATATAAATTTGGTCTTTTTTATTTTTCTTTTCAAGACAGGTTCTCATTGTAGTACAGGCTGGTCCTGAATTCACTCTGTAGGCCCAGGCTGGCCTTGGGCTCATGACAGTCCTCCTGCCTCAGCCTTCTGAGTGCTTGGATTACAGGCATGTGCCACCATTCCTAGCCATATGTGGTACTGGGCAATCAAACTCAGGGCCTTGAGCTTGCAAGCAAGTGCTTTAACTGCTGAATTTACTCGTAAGTTATAATAGGAATAACCAATTCCCAGGCAGGGACGGGGTGGCCTTGGAAGTACAGGACTGCTGGACCAATCAATGGCCAGAAAAAGATAAGCAGGGGGCATGGCTCCTCCTCTCTGTCAGCTGTTCCTTCTAGGTACTGCTGCTGATGCTGTAGGAGGCAGAGCTTGGCTCCCCGCTCCCCTCTGGCTGCTGCTGCCATTTCAAAACTACCCTCCAACAACTTGCTGCCCAACCAGTATCCTCCAAATTTTTGGGAGAATGGTCTTCGAGCAAACCATTTGTTGGTGTCAAAAAGGTTGGCGACCACTACACTATAAAATTAACTTCTTATACTATAGAGATAAGACATATTACCTAAACACTTTGCTGTAAAATATCTTATTCCGATGCATGAAACATAGTTTTATAAACCACGTATTGAATAGTGCTGTATGCTCACAGAAGACTAATTACCACCTTCTTGCTTAATAATCTGAAGTGAATGATGCTGATTCTTGTTCCACTGACTGACAGACTGACCAGAGAAAATTTTGTTTTTTCTGTTGTTTGCTTTGAAAAAAAAAATGGGTGTTGATTCATGTTTGTGATATGAGACCATTGGAAGAGGACTCTACCTTTACTGAATAAATTGAACAACTATATGAGAATAGAGCTGTACAGAACTGTCATAGTTTATTTTCTCAGGCACCAACAGGAAAATGAGCACTCTAATTTCATAGGTGAGGCTGAGTCGTCGACTAATGTTATGTCTATTAAGCCTGGAGGTCAGAATTTGAATATGGTGCCATCTGTGTAATGTTGTATGTTCTCCTGATGATGCAGTTTCCGCTGCCACACTGCACAAAGCCAGTGGGCACCATTTGTCTGCATTAGCTGTGTTAGGCACCCTCTGGACCTGGCTGCTTCCTGAAATGTGATATAAAACCATTTTTCAAGAACATATATTACAATAGGTGTCCAAAATCTCCTTTGGTAAATATACCATGGGGAGCTTGAGTCTTTGATATATCAGATCATTTCCAAAGTCTGTTTTAAAGGAACCTAGCCTTCGTGCTAGCCTCATGATCATCATGAGTGTGTTTGCAAACTCATGTCCATAGTTTCAGAAAAGACAATAACATCCTGGGTTTAAAAACTGGAAGTGTGGAGGGAGGTGGCTAAATTTTATACATAAGTTTATTCAAATGAGCAACAGTGTAAAATAATAATGTGTCTAGCAAACAAGTAGGGATGCCTCGGTCTGCTAACAAAATAATAGGATAAGTTTCAATAGGCAGGTGCTGTTGCTTGCAGAGCAAAAAGCAAAGGAATCTATATGTAAATACTTTACTTTTAGGTGCAACTAAGAAATCTACCAAAATAAAAATAAAGTAAGAAAGAAATGACTAAAATATAGCTGAACAATTCACAATTATGTAACAAATAACTTTCAATGCTAAAAACCTCTACTCTGGATCAAGAAAAGTTGCAAGAATAACATAAAATATTTTCTGAAACTGTGAATAATTACTTCAAGAGAAAGTTCTTTGGATAAAGCAAGATGTCCAAAGAATACGATGGGAGTGTTTTCCCTTTTCCTTATTAATGTGATTCATAGAGTTTTTGTTTTCAAAACAGCAATCATGCTCTTAAAGGACATTGTGTCCAACATTATATAAAAAATAGCTCTCGAATGCGTGGTGTTACCTATTTTTAATGATAAGATGAGAAATTTGGACTTGTTGCAAGGGAAATTATGTATTAAAATTGCTATTAAAAATTATGAGTGGAAATTCAGGACTTCTGTGTACTACAGAGTGAGACCTTGTCTTAATAAATAAATAAATAAATAAATAAAAATAGTGGGTCCAAACATGAACACATAGTTCATGCTTCCCTATAAAGTTTACTTCTTAGTGGACATTTCATTTTAAAGTAAAATATTAGCATGTAATTAATACAGACTTTGAAAACACACTGCAAAAGTGATCCTATAATGTCTAAGTCAGATACTCCCAGTCGTTCAAAAATGGCTTCCCATGTCACGTGGGACAGTGCCCAGCATCCTCAGGTGGCTGCATGAAAGACTGGTCAGTATCTCTCTTTGACCTCAGCATCTCTTTCTCCACTATACATTTATTCAAACTGGCTGTGCTACTTGCTTGCTGGATCTGGGCAATCCTAGCATACTCCTACTAAAGAACCTTCAAAATCGTAGCTGTTTCTATATGAAACCTTTACAATGCAGACATCCCTTGACTCAGCCCACTGCATTCTTTCTGCTCAAATGCCACCTTGTTATGAATTTATGAACTTTTATGGTACGTATACTAACACATTCCTTCATGTTCTCTTCCCATATACTGTATGCAGGAGTATCTGTTTTTCAATTGCATTCTTACTCCATATTTCCATCTTAGTGTGGAAACCTACTCCCCACTCATTAGACTTTTATTTTTATTTTATTAGGGTGAAGATAGAGCTTTCCAAATACAGCATTGTTGGGCTTGATACTCATCTTTCTGACCCTCTCTTGTGGAGGACATGCCCATATTCTCCTGATTCCGAAAGGGAGACAGAAATGTGGAACACAGTCCACTTAGCTCAGTTGAATTTCGCCAGGTGTAGTTAACTACCAATCTGCAAATATACGAGTAAACCTGGTGTAAATCTGAAGAATCCAAAACTCAGCTAATCTTCAACTGACTTGAGACACTTGAACTAAATGTTAATTTCTGAAGATTTTAGTGATGATTATAATATTTTTGTCTAATGCCTTCTTATACATTCAATTTTTATTTTGTAGTCACCATGTCATCTAGTGACATATTAATATGCATAGAGTCTTGAGAAGAAGGGCTTCTGTTGTGTTATTGTTTATTACCGTACCCTGCCATCTGGAAATAGGGCTGGTACTTGGTCTCTGATCAAATATTGATAAAATTAATAATCAACTGTGCTGTATTGTATTATTTAAATTGCATAGGAACTCTAAAGTAGTCAAAACAGGCATAGTATATATCCTCATCGAAATTCTACTGTCTTTATTAGTATTAATAATAATTAAAATTTAAACTAAAATTAAGCACCAGATATTTACACACTTTCTCCACTAGGGGCATCCACAAAACTATACTACTGTTACAAGAAAAACATTTTCACTTAAAGCATTAGCTGTAAGAATGACATGAAATTAATTTCTTTCATCTTTATCACCCTATGAAAATAACCAATACAAATACATATATTCTGGTTTAGATCTGGAATGTCCCTCAAAAGTCTCATGTATTTGCATGTTACAGATAGTCTATGGAACCAAGGGATGTTGGAAGATTGGGGCCTAGTCTGGAGTGGTGGATTACATGTAAATTTGATTGTAGACATGTAGTGAGGGTTTACCACACCTTCCACGCTTGGACCCAGAAAGGGATGATCACTAGGATGAGACCTGAAAGGATATGTAAGCTGCTTCCTGCCTTCCTTGGTGGACCAGTCTGAAGCTGTGTTGACTTGGCTTCCTGTTGGTGATGTCATGAGAAGCTGCCTTCACCTCTGCCTCGGCAATGTACTTCTATTGCTAATGGCCATACCTGAATGCACTGTCATCATCTGAAACTGGGAGCTAAAATAAACCTTTGCTCCCCTAAATTTGTGGATGTTGGGTATTAAGTCACAACAATGAAAAAATAACTAAAACAACATAATTGCCCTAATCTAATCTTTACAACACAATTATCTATTTAACCTTTCTAGAACTCTGGATGAACTAAGTCTATACTCTTCTTTCTTCCCTTCCTCCCAGTTTTAGTCAATTATCACTTAAATATCTAATATTTGTAAAATATAAAACATGAGGTGTTTCAAGTCACAGAAAGTCATGGAAGTACATGGTAAAAATCTTTTGGGCTTATAAATGTTATTATTTTTTAAAAATATCTTCCAACCAGAGAGTTCAGGAATTTTAGTGATTATGGATTGTTCTAATAAGTGTTGACAACTTGAGTTTATGTAACCCTCCTGCCCCATGCAAAGTTTTAACATTTGTTAAAGGTCTCAATTTTCGTATGCTTCTTCTTTTGGTCAGTAGCATTTTTCTATCCTATATAATCACTAACATAACTTAAATGGAAAAGAAATTATTACAATCACGTATCTATTAGAGATGTTCCCTAGACTTCATTCCATCCAAATTTACATTCTATTCACTCTCATTTAATGGAGTTTTTGAATGTACCCTTTAAAATTCCACGTTAAATGTTATTTAATTTTTTTCAAACTTTCAAAGGGAGCACTGACCTCTGACAGTTATAAATCATTCAACAGAATATACTGTTTTTAAAGAGAGAAATTATGGTCTATACATTTAGTGTTAGAACTTAAAAAGAAAAAAAAATATTTGTGGAAAGTAAAATGAATCAGGCAACCATGTAAAAGTGAATTCACTAAACATCAAAATGAATGATAGTAGAAAGACATTGTTTCATTGACTCAGTTTCAACTGAGTTGAAACCAACAGGTAACAAACACCTCACAAGACCCAGAACTTGAACAAGCCCTGATAGCTTGATGGCTAGATAGAAATAGGACAGGGAGAGCTGTCAAGAAGTTGAATTAACTATAGAAGAAAACAACTGGAAAAAACAAAACAAAAACAAAAAACAAAAACAAAAACAAATCACCTAGGTTCTGAGCTTTGAGTGCCTCTGGAAGTCAGTCTTAGTGGACGAAGAGTGTTAACGTGTCTTTCATTGGAACATGTTGGTTCATTTAAAAAACTTCAGCTTTCTCCATTGGAAGGTTTCTAAATGCCTCTTTCAAGTCAAATCACCTTGCATAAGCACTGGTGGTAGTCTTCTTGGTGCCATGTTTGACCTTCTTTAAAATTTTATTCTCAAGATACTGACAGCATTGCACTGTGTCTGTTCAGCCAGCATTGTGTTTGTGTGCATGTGTGTGTGAGAGAGAGAGAGAGAGAGAGAGAGAGAGAGAGAGAGAGAGAGAGAGAGAGAGAGAGAGAGAGAGAGAGAGAGAGAGAGAGAGAGAGAGAGAGAGAGAGAGAGAGAGAGAGGGAGGAAGAGAGAGGGGGAGAGAGAGACTGACATACTGTCCCAATGCTCACATCTATCAACATCTCTCTGATTTATTGGCTTAATAACAGGAAATCATTGTGTAGCCCAGCTCTATTTTGCTTGAACACTGACCTGTGACCTTAATCTACTGCCTTTCAAGCTTCTTTGTTTTTCATAACTGATCAATTAAGTTGAAGCATTGTGAAGAGATTATCTGACAAAAGGTCACATTCAAGCATTTAAGGTAAGTTTTCTCTTTAGTAGGTAAAAAACAAAAGTAATTTTATTCAAAAGAAATCATCACAAATAACTTCAATAATACAATCATTACAGCAATTGATCTGTCATACCTAATTGATATAGAACCAACAAAAGTGTGAAATTCTAATTTCTATTAACATTTTTGTATGAAAGTACAATGAGAATTTTTAGGAATCTCTTTTATAACATTTATTTTATGAATCTGCACATCCTCCAAATTAGATTATTTATATTTAAATCCATTATCCAGTTCCACAAATGAAGTTGTACTAATGACTCTTACAAACTATTAAATTAAGAAAAAAAGATGTGTCTGGAAATATTTATCTCATTTCAAAATGTTTTACTTATTAACCTATTATATTATATTAAATAGAAAACAACACTGCCATATATGCTAAATATATGAGTTATTTTCACACTATTTTATTGATGATAGAAAATATGATTGCAGTTTTCTGGAAGATTCATCACACATGCACACTGTATCAAATCACAGAGAAGTGTCATGCATATGTGTACATATGCCCTGAGAGTTTTTGAAAATGAAATGAAATTTTCATTTGCCTACAAGGACAAAATCATCTAAGGAATCATGGCCTTTATTTATGAACATCTTTATCGGGATTATATAGAACAAATTCCATGTGAGACAACCAAGGCATTTTATTACAAATAGTTATCATATTTTAGTTGTATTTTATGAACAATTCTCAGTTTATTTTTGAACAATTCAGAAAAAGTCATGGGCTCATATAATAAAGCGACACATATCCCGAAAAAGACTGAAAACACACAAACTTCCAGAAGCAGCTTCAAAAATATGTGCAGTCTTGTAGCAAACTAAGTTCTTCCACTTATCCAGTCATCCAGAAAGGACTTACTAGTTGCCCTGATACATACACGACCTTTCCATATAAAATTGACCAATAAATGATTGCTGCCCTCAGGTAACTCTGATTATAATATCCATTTACACAAGTATTCACAGGTTACAGCAGGAAAAGAAAATGTGGTAGGAATGTTAGAGCAGCTTCTTATAAATGATCACCTTCCTCCCCCCCCCCCCCCCCCC
>PVKB01001684.1:262500-278427 GCA_004027205.1 Ctenodactylus gundi | reverse complement strand
GACATGTTTTAGAGGAATCTTCCCATTCATTGAGGCAATAATAAAATAGAGGGAGATTCCAAAACTTGATCAACTAGTTATTACAGAACCTTGGAGAAATACGATGAGGACTTGAACACAAGACAAGGGAATGAACAGATTTAATCTGTAGGACCTGATCGCTTGAAATCTCCCTGGACTTGGATGTGAAGAGAATAATAAGCGAAAGTGGAGAGCACAAGGTCAAATGCAAAGAAGTTACTCGCTGTCTCCACTGTTCATCCATCCTGAAGAGGAACACTGGGCCCTGATACCATTGGAAAATAGGAGCAGAGGAAAGACATCTTCTGGCTCCCGTGTCTCTTATAATCTAGTGGAAGGTGATAAAAATCAATCACGAATGTTCACTAAACTTCTGAGGCAACTAGTGCAGATGAAAGGATACCAGTAGAAGCATATGGAGCAAGGTAAGTGATGGAAAATAGTAAACAGAAAATTCCTGACTGAAGGTAGAGACTTCAAACACAGGAGTCCAGTTGTTTCAGGGGGCTGTCCATTATATAGTCTAGAAAAAAATCAATGTGAAACACAAAGGTTAATTGTGCCTTCAGGAAATTAAAAGTGAGGAGATGGAAGAGTGTGCCCAGGACATAGACGATGGACTGGGGCAGCTCTTGGTGCTCTTATGTCTAGAAATAGTAGTAAAGGAATAAGGGCAACAGACACAGCTCAAAAGAGGAGGGTAGCTGAGTCATCTGACTCCAGAGGAACAGGGGTTTGGATCCCGGTGGGTGCTGCATTTCCTCGTGTGTAGGAAGGTGTCCAATAGCGAAGGATTCCAGAAAGCTTGAATGAGTGACAGCTGAGACGTGACGAAGGCCAGCTGTGAACCTTGATTACTGCCGCGTGCACCAAGTGGCTTCTCTGGCAGAACGTATGTATGACTTTTAGAAAACAGTAAATTGCTACTACATTTAAGGATTGAAAATGTCATCTTCATAAAGAGAAGTTGAGATATCTCATTCACATACACTTTTTGAATGCCATAGAAAGGATTCAGGCAGATTTGAGGGTGGACAGTCTCTACTCAGGCTATGAGTCACTCATGTATGTGGCATTCGTGAATGATGTTTTTATTGATGTCCCTGCTAGAGCAGCCTTGATACTGAGCCATGCTATTGCCATAATTATAAGTCCGTAGCTACTGCCTCTACTTCCCTGTTGTCTTAAAAATAGATTAAACAGCCATATAAGAAGGTGTTAATAGGTGGAGGTGAGGTGGACCTGCCCACAACTGGTGCACAAACAACCTTGAATTATCTAGTTTGTTTGAACCACGTGATGTAAACATTGTCTAAAAAGAAAATGGGGCACAGAGGGCACTATCCAAACTGTCAAAATTTGATGAAAGGAAGATGAAGGGCCTTTTGTGGATGAATATCAAGACTCTTCCAAGATTATCTGGCTTAGACTGGCCATAACAAATGTAACTAATATTACATTCTATTGTAATTTTGTAATACATTCACATGCAATTATGTATGCTGGTGTACAATTTACAGGGAAAAGCAGAAAACATTATTCACTGTTCCTACCTACAATACACTGATTTTTAAAATTATATCTGGTCTTATTTAAAATAAAATGCTAATCTTGGTGCTTCATAAATTTATCATGAAATAAATTTACTAACTTCTCACTAGCATAAATAATATCTGAATGCATCTCACATGGACTTATTTTGTGAGCATTTATTTTCATGCACATATGCATACATCTATACATCACTCACATACGTATAAACATGCAAATTCATGTCTGTGTGTACTTTTCCTGAAATTGATGCAATGTAAATGGCAATACAAAATAGGCGGATGGTCCCTGTTCTCAACTGTGAACACTCAAATTAGAAGTTGTGAGGGAGGAATTCAGGTAAATACACCTGAGCCTCGGGCTAGCAACGTGAAATCGAATGACAGCCATATTGCAAGAGCAAAATCATACTTAGCAAATCTTTGTTATTTTGCTTTTACTTCTATTTATCTTTCCAGGTCTGATTTCCTCCAATATTCTTAAGAGCGTCACTGTGAGATGTTTCAGCTAAACTAAGAACACCAAGACTTACTTGGGTCACATTTTGAGTCACAGAAAGGGACAGATGTGATGTGTGGACTCAGCAGTCTGGATGTGATTGAAGGTGGTGGTGGTAAGGATGGCAGTGTGGAAGAAGATCAGCTAACGAAGAGAAACGTCAGGGTGGCTTGAACGTGGCCCTTCTACTGCTCACAGCAGAGTGTTTGCTCTTACTCTCGTTATTGTTATCTCTACATGAAAAGATTCCTAGGCAGCTGCCCTGGCATAGGCACAGCACAGGACACAGCGAGGAGCATGAAAAGTAAAAGTTTAGGATATTCATTTTACAGATTATCATTTCCGAGGTCTGTCTTGTCCTCCACAGTTCAACTGGTAATTTTCCCTATTGCTCTGAGTTTTAGCGACCTGTGAAGAATTACTTCCAATTTTTTTAGATGACTTTAAAGCACATGTATATAATGCCCTTCGAAAAACCAGAAATGCCATCTCCTGTAAAAGAATGTCTTCCTAAATTCTTCCTATCTTAAAAGCTTAAAGATATTTCTACATTTCTTGAAAAATTCTGAATATTTATTTTTAGCCTTTTTATCTTTATGCCAACTAGATATTTTTGACATACGTCATGATACAGTATATGTACTGTATACACGCATCTATGTGTATATAAACTGAGGTGTGTGTGTGTGTGTGTGTGTGTGTGTGTGTGTGTGTGTGTGTTTGAACCGGGGGACTTTTCATCAAGCTATATTACAGCCCTTTTAAATTTTATTTTATTTAAATTTTTTATTTAGAGAAACTCTAGACAGGTTATTAATTTGTATATACTGGGCTTGAACTTGCAATCCTCCTGTCTCAGCCTTTCAGTATGCTGGGAATACAGCATAAACTGAAACATTTATAGATTTTAGTGTCATAATATTCTTAGGTCTCTCCTCACTTTGTACAACTACTCTAGAAGTTAAAGATCTTTTGTGACAATAGACAATTATGTCTCTCATAGTTTGTGAGGGTCAGAAATTCTAGAGCAGTGGTACAATTTAGGACTTTGGTCTTAGCAACTCTAGAGAAGTCAAGATGTCAGTAGAAGCTGCAGTCACCTGAACATTTAACTGACTAGAGGAATTATTGTCAAAGTTTCTTCACATAGTTAGCAAGGTTTGGTCCTCAGTTGGTGGGCGGTCTTAATTCTCATATAGGTGAATCACCCCCACGTAAAGGCTTAAATTCATCATGTCCACAACAAACGTCTCACTTATCATTCAAGAATATGTCACAATTGAACAAAATTGCCACCTTTTTCAAAGCTAGATGACACATATAGTTTATCATACTTCCATAGGATGCCAATTGGCACCTGAGAAATTTGACCAATGTCTTTCCTGACACCTGGCTTAAGACAAGACTCACTGAAGGACAGCATTTTTTGATATTCAGTATCATTTTTGTAGCACTGCTCTCTCAATTCATTGGTTAGTTCCATTAGACAGTATGGAATATCTGATTTTCAGAAGAGCAGTTATATTTCAATAGCATATACAAATACAATAAATCTGATTGTTGATGCAACTAAAACAATAACAAACATGAGAAAAATATTAAATTTCTAGAGTTATTGGGAGTAGTCTGAATAACTACATAAGTCTTCCTATTTTAAATACATTTTTACCTTTGAGTTATAGCATTTGTCCTCATTTGATTCATAGCAAAATAATTCTGATTTTATACTGACAAGATTGGGATACTCATTATTAAACACTGTTCCTTTTACTAAGCCATACTTTTTCTGGTAACTCTATCTTGAAAAACAACAGTGATAATTATCAATGTAGTACAAGTGCTTATAACTCATATGTAGTTTAAATGTGTTAATGAATCATTTATTGTCTGATTACTGGCACAAAGAAATTCCAGCCGTCTTCTATATTCATAGAGTCAAACTGAAAAAAAAAATGTTTCTGAGACTTCATTTCTCACAAACATAATGATTGATGCTGCTATCAGCAATCAATCCTAAATAGCAGTGGAATATGCACAACACAGGGACAGATGTGACAAGAAGGCAAATAAAAAACAATACTCATTTCCTTAATAAATTTGTAAGTCAACTTGGACACTGTCATGTTGCAATTAGACTACCTCTGTCTGTGTGCTTGCCATGTAAATTCTTTTGCTTTTTTCCCCTCCATTTTTCAAAAAAAAAAAATGAAAAAATGTAGTCAATAAAAGTACACGCATCTTAAATCTCCTTACAGGATTATAGTAATACATAATATTTACTAGGATTACTGTGATTACTGCGGGGGAGAGATAACTGTCTAATTTCTAAATTTTGGAATAACAAAATCAATATAAAAAGTATAATGGGTGTAATTTATTTTTAAATTGATTTCAGGAATTAGAATGAGCACCAAAATACATACTGCCCTTATATTTTAACTTTAGATCAGAAATAAAAAATAGCATGAGGTTATAGAAATTTCACCAGATAACACTGATATCAAATAAAAAAGAAACAATTCTAAACCAACAAATGAGAATTGAGCTTTTTTGCTTTGGTGGCTTATTTTGTGTGTTAGTCTTATACATTGACTGGATGAAAGAAAATTTGTAAAGAATCTGTCTCAATGCCAGATAAAACTCAGTTTTATTTCTGTAAAGTAATAAACATGGATAGGACTAAATGTCTGACATTTTCCAAAGTATTCAAAAATAAAATAGACATATTAAACAATAACAATTCTTGATGGTGAGACTAATTTGTAAATCATTGTATATCTCATCTTTTTTAGAAGAAACAATAGGTTATCATTAAAGATTATTATTTTTGTTGTTGCTGTTGTCATCTTGGAGATCAAGCCCAGGTCATCAGGTTTACTAGGCAAGTGCTTGCTCATCTATGGAATGATCCCCTACACCCATGTCATCTTCCCTTTGTACCAAATGCCAATATTTCATGCACGAATCATTTCTATTACAATTTATCTAAGATGATGGACATATCAGATTTCAATTTATTAATCACGTTGGTTTTTGGAGGTAAGGTTGCATCAATATGGTTTCTTAGGATGATTGTGTTCCTTCTTTCATAAATTATTTGAATCAACCAATATATATTATTCACATATCTATATACATATAGCATAAACTCATGTTATTTATGCATTCTATGCATTCGGTTCAAATTCCTAAATTGCTGAATGTGGCTTGTCATGGTGATAAAGGAACTCTGTTATCTTCTAAAAATTGTCTAATGTATGCTATTCCATTTCTTGATACCCTTAAAATGGACAACACTTAGTAGAAAGGATCTCTTAGTATAGCGAAAAATTTAGAGCTTTTGAACTGATTGGTCAAACCAGTAGATATAATAATAGCAGAACCAGTATTCAAACCTGATTATACTCCCAAATTTTCCACACTATACTTCCTGTCCTGAGTTCCAGCTACCTTTTAATCTCAGAACTCACATTCTGGTGCGGATTCGTGGATTTCTCAATTTCCCATCTACTCTGATCAAGCACACCTCTACCTGTGCTCACAGAGTTCTGTCTGCACAAACAACTTCTATCTCTCTCCAACTTAACAAATACTCCTTTAAAATAGCTTTGTTCCAAAATCTTTTGCAGAACTTTTTTCCATAGTCCTTTCCATTTTTTCCAGTAAGCATATCATATTTTCTTTTGCCTGTGTTATAACATGCGCCCTTGATAGTAATGAAAAGGAATGCAAGATCTGAATTTCCCCAATATGGTTCTTGCTTAGGGCTTAGTGGAGTCTTCTTGAGTGAGTGATGGATGCATGAGAACACTAATGAATCAACAGATAAGAATAACCAAATTTGCTGAAAGATTTTTTAAGTTATCTAGCGAACACAGATATATGAATAAAATGCAAGAAAACGTGCTCCAGCCCAGATGCCTACAAGCAGATATGTAGTGGTCATGGGCTCTATGACTCCTTGCATATTCATATATTTCACCAGGCCTTTTTTCTTTAACTGAAGAGTAGCAAAATCAATTCATATATTGATCTATTAATATATTCATTCTGCTCAGGAATCAAGCCTTAAATTATTTTCTATCAGGTACCTAATTAAAAAATTAACTATTAAACCAGGTGTTACAAAATGTTTATATTGTTGGAGAATAATTACAATAGACTTTCTGTTATGATAATCCAAAGGTGCCCAACTGCATACCTGAGACTTACTTGGAAAGTTGCCTCATTCACTGAAAGATGCTAATTTGAACTTCTAATAATTTCAAAAGTAGCTGGAACAGGAAAACAAATTGATGTCAGAATTTCTTAAACTTAATGGTATAAGAACAAAGTATTATGTCACCAGAGACTAGGAGCTTTAGGAGGATATTTAGTCCAACCAATCTTTTACCAAATTTTTAATTATACTCTTGAATGCATTAAAATTCATACAGAAAATAAAATCAAAAAACGATCTTTAAATAAACTTAGATTTTTGCTGCACAAGCATAAAAATAACAGAAAGAATTAGGAGTGTTTTGAAGTTAGCGGTTCTCAAAAGAAAATTTTAAACAAGGTCTCCTTTCTTGTGATGATCATGGGAAAACCAGTCTTGCCTCTTCCCAGTAGCTAACCTTCCCTCGTTTCGTCTTATCTCTACTTACTTTTACATAAAATCACCTAGGAAAGAATTTATTCATTATAAACAATGTTTCCTACTGCCATTATTATTTGGACACCTAAATGATGCAATCCAAATCTAATGATTTTGAAGGCCACAATCACATGGCATTCAAATAATGTATTAAAAGTTTTATTTTTTGGTTTAAACATACTTAAAGAATTCATAAGTTCTGTACCAAATGATAGGTTGCATTAGTGTCGCTCACGCACCTCAAACAATGGGTGTTAGAGTAACAGGAGCTGGTTCTAACTACTCAAGTTTCAAATAATTCTAGACAGCCACTTAGGTCATGGTCTGATGAAATCTTCTACAGTTATAAATTTCACACATGGCAGATTAGGGTATTATTAGAAATTAATGATTGAAGAGCTATGATAAGATTTTTCCATGAAAGGGGCAATCAATGTCTTCTTTAGGTCAGTTTTCTTTATAAATTTCTAACAAATCAGCACTACTAGATTCTGTATAGTTAAAAAAAAACAATATCTAACTTGTAGGCTAGCATTTTGTGACAGAAACATTCACTGTATTTTTATGCCATGTTCCTGTTTAATACAAGGACAAATAATTTTTTAAATTTGAATGTAGACAATGACAGTATTCATTAATATTCTAACTTCTTTTTGCATGAGCACTAAAACACCTCATTTCTCACTGCATCTGTCTCTGGACAAGGGGAAGAGGCCACGTGACTGTCCACATGATAAGCCTGATGAGCTGCATAGGGAAGGCACACATGCTAGTGTAAGCAGAAGTACTGTAGGGCTTTGTCAGTCCCCCAGTGTCTCAACACATTACACTAAGTACTAGAGTACAATGGATCCTTGATATCACAGTTATTTTCCTCTTTTGGGGGCAAAATATCTACACCCACAATTAAAAAGAATGAACACTATCCTGGGTAGGAGTTTTTGAGGGTCGAGTCCATAGACACTGGCTACCAAACAGGATGGACATGGCAGCGAGACGTCTGGCAGGGGACAGCTGCTTGTCTAATAGTAGCCAGGAAGCAGAGAGCGAGAGAGGGGCCGGGTACAAAAATTTGCTTTGCCAAATCATGTTCTCAGTGATGCATCCCTGCAACCAAGCCCCGCCATATAGCAGCACATGAAATCATCAATGCATGAGTGCCACCACTTCCATAATACAGAAAACATTCCAAATACCTGAGACTCAGGGGATGTTTTAGATTTAAACCATAACACATGAGTAGCAATGTATAAAACTCTCTCCCTGAAAGGCATCTGTGGCCACAGTAGATGTGATATGAGAGATAAATTATCCTTAGAGATGTAATGTTGTTCACATTTTATAATTGGTTGCTAAAATAACACAGACTAGATCATCATGAAGGCATCTGTAAAATTAAAAATTTCTCTAATAAAAGTGCCCTAAAACATTTTCAGAAACATCTCTGAATATTTAAAACAAATTAAAATACATATTTAGTTCAAAGACAAGCGATGCATGAATTAATTTTAGTGATTTATAGTATTCGTAAACTTGCATTAGTAGAAATTCACATTCAAATGAGCAAAATATACTATCATCAATTTTAGTAGGTTTTAAAGCTTATTTTATCATAAAACTATTTTCTAAATTTTCATTTTACTTTGCCAAATTTAAACTATTTTCCTCAGAAAATAACAAAAGATAAGAACAAAAATACATTCTAATGGAAAATGCGTGAATTTTTTTATTAGAAATTAATTTCCAATTTTAATGATAAAAATTAAACTCAAATGCAACCATTAATAAATAACTTGAAACTTTATGGAAAGAAGGAATTATTGGATAATTCTCACATTCTCGAGATTGTTTTCTCTTCAGTCAATTTAAATACTCATTTCTTGGTCTATTTTTAATTCTAAAAATATCTGTGTAGTTACCTGATCTCCCAATTCTAGCATTTAAAAATAAATAAATTATAGCCCTAAGAATACCCATAAGGAAACTTATTCTTTCCCTAAATGTCTTGTTTGTCAGTGTTCTTATTATCTGGAATTATAATAGAAACAATGTTTATGATGTTGAAAATTATTTCAAAAACGCCCTTTCCAATTAGCAGCCCGTTCACATTCACCTTTACACTTAATGTAGTGTTAAGCTGTTTATTAAATCTTTTTTCCAGGGTCAAAAACATTTTTCCACCTCTGCACTTGCAGCCCATTTAAGCAGGTGGAATGTTTACCATGTTGTGAATATCCAATAAATATATGCAATAAACTCAACCTTTCTAAAATGTTTATTAGTAATTACTTTATGAGCAAGCTAATGGTGCTGAACAAGCACTTAAAGATGCTGCTCAGCGGAAGTGCCCTAACTGGTGCTCTCTAATTCAGTTCCAGTGATCCAGAAGTAAGATCTAAAAATTGTATCAAAACTTAATGCACAACCACTAAGCCCTATGTCGGGAGAAGCAGAATGGATTATTGGCATGCACATATTCCACACCACCAAGATTGCACCGACAGAAGCCAACTAGCCAGGAGTCTTCAATACTTCTAGAAAATCCACCACGCCAGCTAAGTCAAGTCTTGGTGCGAGAGTTCCTATAAACTCTGTGTTATAAACGTGCAACCTTTCCCTTAGTCTTCTAAGATTAATGGCACAATGGCTTGTATTTGTCACATAGGTTAGAAAATTTCTGCAGTGCAATACTCCTTCACACTGATGCATGATTAGTATGACTTTCCTACTAGCTGACTTACTGTGAACACTGAGGAAAACACCTTCCTGCTCTGCGAAGCGGGCATGCATAATGCTGCATTGACAAGGCAGAAGGAAAATAAAACTTCAATTTGATTTATCTCATTCCTTTTTGGTTTCCATTTTGGATAGGATATATTTAACATAATTTAATCTAACATCTATATCACTTGTACACTGTCTTAAATGCATGTATTTAACAAAGGCAAATGATTTTTACTAACAAGGGGATGTGCCTTACAAGACAGAGGTCAATGTTCTCTTGAATGAAGAAAAGAATTCAAGACACTGCTTTTTTAAAATTTATGGATGGCAAATGACAGAATGATAATATATATATATATATATATATATATATTACAATTTATGAATTGCTTTTAAAAGTCCACATTCCATGCATGGAACCAATCCCACGAAGTCAGCGCTTTGCTGGGGAGGAGGGCTAGGAACAAGAAACAGGACGCGTGGAAGAGGCCCCCATTCCATTACCGACCTCACCTCCCCTGACATGCGTAACCCTGGCTACTGCAGCTGCTCTGAGGTTACACTTCTCATCTGCAAATGGGGGATAATTAGGTTTAACTTGCTAAGTTATTGTGAAGAATAAATGAACTGATGTAGGCAAAGCCTTGTTAGAGTGAGTGCCCAAAGAAGCTCAACTAAAAGAAAGTTTAGTTCACTGCAATCTTAAAAAATGTTTGGAAGGATTCTTCTATAAGACATAATGTTTACAAGAGCTATGGAGGGACTATCTAAGAAAACACCCTTTAGCAACAGTTATGGCAGCAGTAGACTTGAAGAAATGGTTACATTTTGTAAGAAAACAACCTGATGTTACTTATCATGAGATTATTGCAGAAGCTCTTAGAGGAGAGATACTAAAATAGCGATTTTGCCCTTGAACTTTTCTGGCACTTATTGTCTCAGCTATAATCTCTTTCTAATGAGAAGAGAGAGCATATAGGTGGTTCCTTTAAGTCATCATCAATCACAACAGATCTCAGTCTCTGTCAGATACACAGAGCTGCTCCTTCAATGCAAACTCATATTTTCATTAAATAATACTGCTAATTCAAATCTGCTATCACACATATAGACACACCAGAAAGTTTCCTGAAAATTTGGCTCACTTTGAAAGACTCTCTCAAAACATTCTCAGTTTAAAAAAAATTATGCTTATAAAATAAAGGAGTGTATTTGGAAGGCTTGAAACAAAAGTGCAGTAGTTGAGAACAGAATACTAGCAAGTACACAATGTGCATTTCCTCCCTAGTGCTAATATTAAGTTTCTACATGCTTTCAATTTCAATGGCCTCTACCCTATGAAGACAGAAATCATAGGCATTGTAATAAAATTTTAGAGTTCGATGGTTTCCATTTGATTGTTTATGCACACTTGATTTGACAACGACTCTGGAAGAAAGTCAATTTTTAAATATGATTTATGTGATGATGCACATGGATTAGTGATCAATATATTCATTTTACAATTCAAATACTCAGAAAGATATATTCCTCTTCTGCTGATAGTCTAAAGTTTGCCACAGTAATACAGAATAATAAAGGTAATATATTTTATGAGTTTTAAGTAAATAAGAATTATAAGAAACATTATTTAGCATTTTTAAATTTCTCAAAAAAGATCCTAAAATGGAATTTATTAAATTCCAACATACAGTTTTGAGTAAAAATCAAAAAAATATAAATTACATAAGTTAGAATAATCTTTAATGACATTTATGTTTACTATATCTTTTGAGTGTAAAAGAACTTTAAAATACCATGAGATAATGTTCTCTTTCTTGTGAGAATTATATATAAATCTTTCAGAAAGCATATAGACTTCTGAGCTACTTTTATGTACTGCCATTAATAATGTTTAATTTTTAGATATTAATACTAATTTGAGTATAAATATAGTGACCTTATAACAATAAAAACAAAATACTGGAGAAATACTTGGGAACTTAAGATTCTGTGAACCCTCAGCCCCACTCCTCACTGTCTCCAAGTTAGCAAGTTATAATCTTGGTGATGTAACTTGGATGATCTGATGCAAGTGGTCTGGAAGATAAAGTGGTCCAAAACTTATGTCTAACCTGTGTTTTACCTGCTCTATTTATGGTCTCTATATGACAGAACACACAATGTTGCTAGACACCACCATTACCAGGGGGAATGTATGATGGTCTGTGAATTTCTTATCTGAAGTCCTACTGAACACGTGCAGCTGCTTTTTTATAACAGTAGAACTAATATTATCATTTAATAATCCTCTAGCATTTGCTATAGAATATGTATTGCTCAGAGTCACAAAATAAAGAGGCTAGTCAATTAAAATAATTAAACAAAGCATGGAAATTACGTTTAACTTGTTTATATTTCGGCTAGAGAAAGAAAAAGTTTGAAAAGACCAAGGAAATCTCAGGAGAGAGTCGTGGGACACACCAAAGAGAACACTCTAAGTCAACGAGGGAAGAGGACAAAGACACAGTGCTGCGTGCTTTATGAAACAAGACGAATATAACACATTCATGATCTTTTGCCCTATCATTTTTGAAGATTCCATAACTTATCTATAAAAAAGAAATTAACTTCTAAGCTATTCACTACACGTTCTGAAAGCTTTTGTAAATCAATTCCATGATTTGTGGGTTTTTTTTTTTCAAAACCTTCACCTGTTTTTATTCTACCATGTGATGAAATGATCTTTGGCCATTTCATTAACTTAATTTCTCCTGAAGAGGGAAAAAGAAGGAATTTTTTAGGATGGCTACCCTATATGCTAATACGTCTCTCTCTCTCTCTCTCTCTCTCTCTCTCTCTCTCTCTCTCTCTCTCTCTATTTATCTCTATCTTTTTCTACTTTCTTCCCTCCCTTATCTCTCCCTCCCTCCCTATTTTAAATGTAGTACATTTATTAAATAAAAGACAGATCTTGTTACATTTTTTTCAGTTCAGAAGTGGAAGGTAGGATATATAGAACAAAAACAATCTCACAGCTGTGACTAGACATTATGCCATCCAGCCTAGAGCAAGAAATTTCAAGTTATTCCTTATATTTTGAATGTGAAAACTGGCTTGACATTTAATATGCTGTATTTCTTCGTTTAGCTAAAAGAAGCAAGGAATGAATTGTGTCCAGATGCAGACTGGGTCCCCCACTCTCTTTCTTGTGGATGCACATCGAAATTTCCCCCCACAAGCACATACTGAACCCAACAATAAAGAGATTTAATAGGTCTGTACCTCACTTTGCAGTTGTTTAATTCTCAAGATTTCAATCTGATTGTCCCGAAAACTACATTTCTGCCACCTGATTTTGAATAGGCAACTTTTCAATGAGTAGTTTATCTCTTCTTTCAAATATCTAGTATTCTTTTGACCAACATTTGATTTGTAAAAGCACTGAATTACTGAATTCGAGAGCAGGAAATGCCTTTTACATTTTGCTATTTCCATTTCATTTTCCAAGTCTGACATATATGACATGTAGGTTTACTGGGTGAAATTCAGCAAAAGGAGAACAATATAGTCAATATCCTAGATTCTTTAGAAATGTTCCTCGCTCTACTCTCACACAAGTAATTCAAATTATATCTTGATCTTGTATGAAAGAGCCAAGCATCAATATTATAAAAATGAATGCACAACATAATTGTTAGTTCTGGCAGGACAAAGGTATCTTGATTGGTTTTCCTAGAGAGAATGCAAATAAAGGGTAGAAAATATTTTCATTTCTATCCCACCAAGACCCAACATCTAATATTTAACAGTGGCACTGAATACTACCACAAAAGACTCTCAATAAAACTAACTCTAAGCATTACTATGGATATCTTCAGCATTCTTTCCATTCTCTGTGCTCCAAATTAGACTAGCAATGGGATAAAGGACAGGCGAAAGATGCTCTCTCCTCGAACATGTTCCATTATTTAAAGGATACTGACCACTCAGAGCTCTGTCATACTGAGGAGGTACTAGAATCGAAATGTTTTTGCTTTGAATATCCCTAATTCTCTGCCTACAGGTGCTATCCTGGCTTGAGGGCACACTTGGCCACTGGTCAGGGTAAGAGGGAAGATAATGCTCTGGAGATTAGATTTCTGCCAGTAATGGATGATTTCCTACCCTGAGAGGAAGTAACTCCCCAATATCTCCCAGACTTCCCAAGGAAACTATCCATTGAGACTGCTTAGTAGATCACATTTCCACAAATTATTTTTAATAATTCCATATTTTATTTCATTATTCCAACAATACACCCTAGGATGGTTTTCCAAATAAATAACTACTTGGTTTTCAAGTCTTCGTTAAGATTTTTATTGCAGCTGTATATGATGATTGTTGAGTTTAGTATTGACAACTTGATTGACTTTTAGGTAGGGACAGAGGTAGCTGGTGGCACACTTCAGAATGCATCTGTGTGGATCACAGAGGCATAGTGTCTACTGAACGTACCTAGTCTTTCAGTCTTTACAGTTTGGTCCTCTTGTTCTCCTGGTTTCAAGGCCATCATGAATTAAGTGTCTGTTTTGTCAAACTTCTATGTCACAGCATTTCTACTTGTGAAGAAGCAAATCATGTACTGACTGCCCTGAAATTATCAGCTAAATTACACCTCTTCTTTACATTTTAGGTGTCTGGAATTGTACCCCAGCAAAAGGAAATCTGATTCATATATAAAACTGACAGCAGGGAAGTGTCATCATTAATGTGAATGCACGTGATCAAGAAGATTAGAAACTTTAGAACTGACCTGGGGAAAGCATTTTGAAAGGTATAGGAATATAGGGTTTTTTTAATTAGAATGCTCTAAGCAGAAATTAACGGGTCATTCTAATAAGATTTCAGAATACAAGAATGCTGATTGTAATGGGGACAGTAAAGGTTTGGTTCAAAGTTTCAATAGGGAACAACATGAAAAATGGACTAGGGGCCAAGTACATTAGATTCTGGCAGAAAATGTATCTGCAATGTGTTCATGTCTGGAGATTCTGAAAAGACGGGGACTATGGGCAGTGGATCATTAAATTCAGAGAAAGGAATGCCAAGGCAACACAACATATAGACTCTGGCATAGCTACCATTGGTTTCTTTTAGTCAGGTTTATAAAGAAAAGTAGAAGTAAGGTGAAACATAGAATGGTCTCTCTGATATGAGAGTCCCAGATCACAACTATTATGGAACTTACAGCAAAAAAAACAAAGTGAAATAGGGGGGTATGGTGGGGCAGAAGGGAGAGAGGGGAAAGTGGGGGGAGGGACAAAAGGAGAGTGGGAAAGCCCTTGTGTCCTTGGCAGGATGCATATGTGCACAAAATGCTCAACTCCATTGTAAACCTTAAATTTTGCAAGCATATATATCAATAAAATGGGGAAAGATCATGGTATAAAATTTTGAAGAAATAAACAGAAATGTTGACCCACAAAGAAGCCTATCTAAAGGTGAGACCAAAAAGCTTGGTGCTAAAGAGACTAGCACCAATAAGAAATCATCAAGAAATCAAGCACATTCTACAAGGACAGTAGGATTCCTTAAGGCATTACAAGAATTAGCAAGGCCTCATTCTTGGCAGGGTCAAGGTGTAAAAATAATGCTTTTCATTTGAAAAGGTTCTTTTTTTCTTTTTTTCTGAAATTCTTACCAAGAGGAATTGATATACTGATGACCAGGGAATTATTAGCCTAGGTACATTCATCCAGTCACTCAGAGGCTCATGAAGCCATCATCCAAGAGACATGACCACTTTGCCCACTGACATCAAACCTTAGCATAGTCCACATGACAGTGAGTTTACCAGCCTGTAGAATGCAAGATTGTGGTGCCAAGAAGGTTTCCACTCAAGTTTCAAAGTAAGATCTGGGAAGCCAAGCAGAGTTCCTAAAAGGGCAGAATGTGAAGCTGTGAGAGAGATGCAGATTCTTCAGAAAATCAGAGATTATAGGAGTGTGGAATGTCTTCCAAGGGAAGCTACAGGCTGTTAGTGAAGCCAGCCTGAGAGAGGCCATGCAGAATGCAACCTGGTAGCTATCAAGTTGGAGTAGTGCATGCTCTTTGGAAATAACACTTCATCACTGTTGCCCATGTATGCAGGAAACAGAGTTATAGGAGTTAATCTTTGTCCTTCTAAATTTTTGTCTTTTTTTCATTCTATGGTTTGCCCATTTCTCCTTTAGAAATAACCTTGGGATTATGTAACTTGCTTTTCATTTTCACAGAAGCACAGCTAAGATTTTGCCATAAAGTCACAGAAGAGACATGGAGTTGTGAAAAATTCTGGAATTTCGTGCAACTGTGGAAAAGGAATTATTGCTTTTTCAAGTTGCACAAAAGAAGATAGTATAATGTTAGGCAGAATTATGACTTTGTTTTTATTGGGGCTTATTTTTGGTTTGAATGTCAAGTGGACAAGAGGTGGGATGTAATAACTGAATCTCACAGTGTCATCTTGACTGGCTTAAGATTTTGCACAGGAGATT